>SJYQ01008276.1:228347-292121 GCA_006410935.1 Redunca redunca
TTTTTTTTTTAATTATTTTGCTTAAATCTTTTGAGAGATTTTCATTTTGTTTCCCAACCCATTATCATTTATTTCATTAATATTTTTAATTTGAAAAAGCCCTTTCTTGTTCTTTGACTATTTCTCTTTTCATTGAACCTTATTTTATGTGTAATAATAACTAAGGGCTTTTAAAAATTATTTATTTTTTGCTTGTGCTGGGTCTTCATTGCTGCATGGGTTACCCTCTAGCTGTGGTTCACGGGCTTGTAGCATGAGAGTCAGTAGTTGTGTTTCCTGGGCTCTAGAGCACAGGCTCAATAGTTGAGGCTCACGGGTTTAGTTGCTCCGCAGCATGTGGGATCTTCCTGGACCAGGGATTGAACCTATGTCTCCTGCATTGGCAGGGGGATTCTTTACCACTGAGTCACCAGATGAGCCCCAACTAAGGGCTTTTTTTTTTTTTTTTTTTTAGTGCTTCAGTATTTGTTTTTTTTTCTGGGATTATGCATTCTGATTGATTTTTACCTCTGTCTTGTATCTTGAACAGTTGTCTCAAGTCCGATCTTGACCATATTTAAAAGTAAGATCCCAAAACCTGAATGGGAAACCTGTGTTTTTAGAGGTGGCTCATGAACTGGAAGGGATTATTTTGCTGTTACTATTTGGGAGGCTGATGCTTAATGCTAGAGAAGTGCTGTGTGTCAGAATGTAGTGGTCTTTCTCTAGGCTTATTCAGTTTTTCCAGAGGAAAGCCATCCATTCTTCTTCCAAGGGTATAAAGAAGCTAGTTACTGGTGTTTATTGCTGTTTTCTGTAATATGTGGCTCATGAGTCCAGAATTTGTTGGAAGCTAATTGACATCTTTATTAACTTCATCCTTCTGTGAAAGCATTCTAATCTGTGGTTTTTGTTCATATCATTTACTATTCCTGTATCTGCCTAACATTCTCCATAATTTTGTTGTAACTTTTTATCTGCCCCTCCCTGGATTCCATGCTAGGTCCCCTAGGCAGTGTAGTTAGGATCTTTGCTGGGCGTTCCCTCAGTGTGTTTTGGACTTTGTTCTTGAGTAAGTAGTACTTGTTATAGGTTCATGACTTCTCTTTCTTTGCTATTTTTTAGTGAGGTTTTGGGATAAGCACAGGTAAATTTGTATGTATAATCCACATCTTTAGATCAAACTTAAGGCCTGATTAGATATTTAATTCTTCTATAAAACCTTCCTTTCTTGACTTCTTGATCCATGCCAATAGGTCTGTTCTCAAAATTCCTACTGTAATAAAATCAGTGTTTTCATTTGGCACTAATAATTATCTGATTTTTTCTATATATTAATTGCAGATTTTTGGTCAGATGATGGCTTATATTTCTTTTGAATTCTCCCAGTACCAATGCTTATACTGGACAAGTAGTAGATAACTTGCAAACAATTGTTGATTAATTGGATTTGGGAAATGAAGGGTTAAAAAGGTTGCATGCATGACTGGTAGTAGAAGTCTTGGTGATAAAGTGATAGAAATACTGGCAAAGACAGAGAAATTGGAGAGGGAAGTTAGTGAATGCAAGTGGACATTTGTCAGACGTACTGTTTGCACAGAATCCTTAAATACACTCTCTAACTTGATGTTGCTTACCTTATTAATCTCTCCAAAGCTGAGGCAATAATTCACTCTCCCAGCTGCCTCTGCAGATACGATGTGTGTGTTCATTTGCTCAGTCATGTCTAGCTCTTTGTGGCTCCGTGGACAGCTGCCCATCAGGCCCCGCTTTCCACGGAATTTTCCAGGCAAGAATATTGGAGTGGGTTGCCCTTTCCTACTCCAGGAGATTTTCCCAACCCAGGGATTGAACCCGTGTCTTTTATGTCTTCTGCATTGGTGAGCGGATTCTTTACCACTGGCGCCACCCGGGAAGCCCAGACTGTTTTGCAGATATGATGCAATTATATAATTGATGACCCTCACTGAGACTTCAGAAGTGGGCAATGAGGAAAAAGCATATGAGTAACTCATTTCAGATGAAGGTGGTGGCAGAAGTACTCGACCTTCCAGGTTAGCAGTAGAAGAGGCTCGGTGTCCTGAGCTAGGTCCCTTGGGCAGTGCAGGAGGGGTCTTTGCTGATAGTCCTTCAGTTGGTTTAGGTACTGTTCCTGACTACATAGTCTCTAAGCCTGACCTGTAGGTGATCTTGGACATTCTGTATTCATTCTTTAAGAATCCATTGTGTTTGTTTGCATCTAAGAATTCTGAATGCTAAAACAAATAATAAAAAGTATGCATGGGTGAAATAAGGTATAAAATGAAACAGAAGTAGGTCTCATGGTTTTTTTTTTTTTTTTCAAACATGTAAACACATGTATCAAGTCAAGATATGCAGATCTCTACCCAAAAAGTGGAACTCAAAACAAGAGGACAAAAGACAGGTAAATTTAACATCAGTCATAGTACAGGAAAGGAAAAGGACATGTAGCTTCCCATTTTATAATGATATAAAAATGGAGGAACCGGGGGTACTCATCTAATTTGGTTCTGGAGTAAAATGCCTTTAAAAATACATTCATCTAAGTCCGAATATTTGAGAACTCTTTGGGGGTTGAGCACATTACTTTTCCCTCTAATTCTTGTCAGGTTAATGTTGGTATTAAATTTTGTAACTGCTTATTGGCGTTCCTTCATTTGCTCTCCCTCCTACTTGGCACTACGTGGAAGAAACCATGCTCTGAGAAAAGGTAAATGCATGCTCTTCTGTTATGATGAATGAATTGGCCTGGATTAAGGCAGTCAGCATATTCAGAAGCAGATACATTACTTTGCCAACAAAGGTCCGTCTAGTCAAAGCTATGGTTTTTCCAGTAGTCATGTATGGATGTGAGAGTTGGACTGTGAAGAAAGCTGAGCACTGAAGAACTGATGCTTTTGAACTGTGGTGTTGGAGAACTCTTGAGAGTCCCTTGGACTGAAAGGAAATCCAACCAGTCCATTCTAAAGGAGATCAGTCCTGAGTGTTCATTGCAAGGACTGATGCTGAAGCTGAAGCTCCAATACTTTGGCCACCTGATACAAAAAGCTAACTCATTTGAAAAGACCCTGATGCTGGGAAAGATTGAAGGCAGGAGGAGAAGGGGTCAAGAGAGGATGAGATGGTTGGATGGCATCACTGACTCAATGGACATGAGTTTGGGTAAGTAAATTCTGGGAGTTGGTGATGGACAGGGAAGCCTGGCATGCTGCGGTCCATGGGGTTGCAAAGAGTCAGACACGACTGAGTGACTGAACTGGACTGAACTGAAGGCAATCACGGAAATAATGTTGGCTTTGATTGGAACTTCTGTTCCTACTATCATCTAGGAAGGCTTGGCTGGCCTATATATAGAGAAAGACGAGGCAGTTAATGTACATGTATGTAGGGAAATGTTAGGGTGTGGAAGTGGGAGTATGTGTAAAGAAAATAAACTTAGTTTAGTTTTAGACATGTTGGGATTTCAGGGCTTCCCTGGTGGCTCAGACAGTGAAGAATCTGCTTGTAATGCAGGAGACCTAGGTTCCATCCCTGGGTCAGGAAATCCCCTGGAGAAGGGAATGGTAACCCACTCCAGTATTCTTGCCTGGAGAATTCCATGGACAAAGGAGCCTAGTGGGCTACAGTCCATGGGCTCACAAAGAGTTGGACATGACTGAGTGACTAACTCTTTCACTTTCATATTGGGATTTCAAGGGTAGTGTGAGGTGTAACTGGGAGTATGAAACTGAAGCTTGGGTGGGAATTAATGCTGAGAGACAGACAGGAAACCTTATAATTGAAGCCAGAAAAGCTGATGCTATTTCCAAAAAGCAAGTAGAGAGACAGAACAGAGGCCCTGGTACTGAGCATGGAAGGAAGCTCCTGTTGAGGGGTGTTGGAAGACGAACAGCCAAGAAAGAGAATGGAATAATCAGAATAGTAGGATGAGAAACAGAAGAATGGTATTTTCATGGAAATCAAAGCAAGTTCAATGAGACTCTTTAAAACAGCTCAGCAGTATGAAACTGAGATGTTTAGGCTCTGTGCTTTGTATCTTAACCCCCTTTATTTCGTGATACATGAAAGAGTTAATAAATATTTGTATGTATAAACAAATAGCCCAGGAACACAAGGATTAGGAAAAATAGAGTATATAGTTATCTTTTGAAATTCAGTATATTTGGAAGAGGCAAGCATAGGTTTTAGGGATTTCAGGAGAGACTGAGAATGTAATAAGCGCAGATGACATAGATCGCATGTTTGACGAATTTGGATGGAGAGAGTAATATATGAAATAAGATACTTATCAGAGACAGCAGAATCCAATGAAAGGATTTAAAAAATTGGAATAGATCTTAGTGTAACTAATGGTTAAAGGGAGAAAACAGTAGGAAGAGAGGAATTATAGCGAAAGTATTAACTGTAAGAAATGCATGTATCGAACGTTTTCTTATCTAGGGAATTTAGAAATAGTATTTATAGATGTATCTATTTTGATATAGTACTATGAAAAATAATTCCGATCTGGTCTACTTCAATCTACTTTATTGTACAGTATAGAACCTTAGATCATGGGATTTTGGAATTCCAACAACCCTCATCCTTCTTATTTTATGAAACAGAGCCCAGGAACTAAGTCAGATCTTAAAGACTGGTATAGATTCAAGGATTAGCCAGAATGAGGATTAGCCTAAAGTCACTTTCTCTTGGTATACTGATCAACTGAACAATTCAAAAAAATCTACCCCTAATCAAAAGCACAAAAAATGGGTACAACTTCTTGAGCCTCCCTTTGTATCAGCTGGGGTGCAGGCTACACTGCTCTAACACAGTGGACCTGATCACTTGATCTGTTGTATCTTAAGAGTGATAGAAGTTTCTCTCTCTCTCATGGAAAAGTGTATAGATGAATGGTATAGGGCAGGGAAGCCTCCTGGCATGCTGCAGCCCACGGGGTCACGGACGCGAGTGAGTGACTGAACTGAACAGGGCTGTTGGAGAAGCCCTGTCACCATTTCATAACCAGCAGCAGGGAGACAGAATTCAAGGCTGATAGTCTATACAAAGGTGACTCAGAAATTGTATATGTGCCTTTTATACATCTCCTATAGGCTTAAATTTAGTTATATGACCTCACTTATCTACAAAAGAAGCTAGGAAATATAATCCGTAGGGGGACACCCTTGCTGTTACTGCTTTTTAAATTCTTCGCACTCTTGTATAAACATTCCTCCTCATAGCATTAGGTGTTTCAGACGGGAGAACTGAGGCAATGAAACAGACAAGTGAAATGAATACTTAATGAAACATCACAGCATATTGAATAAATATGAGAGAGATTAAATAGAAATTTACAGAGGCATCTATTTATAAAACGACAATGCTATTTGGGTGCCTGTTTGAGTTTCTACCATGCAGCATTTTCAGCCAGTGTGTGTCTGTTGTCTCTGGGCAATTACAATTATTCAGCATCAAAATCTTAGCTCTGGGACCAGAAAAAAGAATCTAAAAAGCATTCACTGATAGTCTGATTCAGAACAACTGCTTTTCCCTTTGGTCTATTCATGCATATTTCAAGCATTAATGTAAAGTACCTCGTGGACTCTCTTCTACATGAAATCCTTGTTCTCTACTTGGCAGCCGTCCTGGCATGAGGTTCTAAATGGTCATTCTGGGATGGTAAATCAGCAATCCTCAGCTGATGGGTCTAACAATGAGGAGATTGCTGGAGGCAGGTGGTGTTGTGAGGCTTAAATCTGTTGGCATTAAGTGACAATTCATATTTGCTACAGGAGCAGTAAATTGCACTGTTTTAAAACAGGAAGTCTGAGTTAAAAGCTGTGTAAAACCATTATACTGTCGCCAGCACTCCAGGCTTTTCTAATTAGGTCATTTGGAAAAAGATGACCTTTAGTTTTCTGTGCCTCTTTGCTGGGGACACATGTTTCTAATTATCATTTGTATGTTACTACGCCAAAGCTGTTGACAAGCTGAGCTTTTTTGTGTAATGTGCACGAGCGTATGTGTATGTATGTGTGTGCCTGTGTGCGCAGTCTATGAAGTTAATAATATTTTTGTGTTCTAGCCCTGGCCAAACAGAAGATGGAAACAATGTGTGCTGTAATTTTAACATCAGAGCAACCAAAAATCATACGGATTTGAGTGAAGAACACACTAAGGGATATTTTTGACATCCCCAATGTTTTAGGCCAACTTTGACTACCTTTGTCTGAAATCAATATATCAAATACTTCTTCGGTTTTGGGCTGGCAAGTGTGAACACACTGCGTAAGTTACAAGGGGGAAAATGAATGTCATGCTTGAAATTCTGTCCAAAACCAAAAATTTATATCTACTAAGGCTTACGTGTCCTTCTGTATGCTATTTTTAGAATGTTCACAGATGCAAACAAATACTGTCTTCTAATGACCACTTATTCCAAAAGAAGTTCTGAATAAAGGCACAACATGATTGTGATTCAAAAATATATTCCATGTATGTGGAGCTAGCCCAGGAAGCAAGGCATTCCCTAAGGCTGGTTTTTCCACTGACTTCCTTTTCTGTTGTGGGAAAAGTTTCTCAGGGTGCTACCCCTGATAGCACATGTTCTTCATCTGATATCACAAAATCATAACCTCGTCGCTGACAGGCCTTTGAGAAGTCTTCTAGCTCATGGTCTGCCTTGAGGCCTTTCTGAACTTAAACTCTCCTGAATGCAATGGTCTACTCTTTACTTAACAATCTCTCACAAGGGAGACTTGACAAGGAAGGATGGTACTATCTAAATGTTTAATATATAAATTACCCTGGCAGTTTGAGGAAAATGTATGGAAGATGAGTTGAAGTTTATTATGAAATTGCTAATAATTTATTCAACTCAATTTTCTCTTAGAAGCTCTATAGTGGGTAATGAAGGTTCTCTGATGGAGCAGTTCCAAGTCTGGAAAGGGGGCTGCCAGTCCTAGCACGACAGCGGTAGGTGAGTTACTAAGGCACCTTGAGCTGGAGTTCTGAGCTGCATAGCCATCGGTCAGACTTAGGTGAATCTGTCACACAGGTGAAGGGTTTCCAGTGATATGAAAGCTTGGGCCTTTCCTTTTCTTTTTTCTTACTCTTGGTTGTTGGCAACTATTTACTGTTGAGATGTTTATCAATAATGAAAGCATCAGTTGCAAGCGGCTGAAAGGAACCTTTTGAACAGATGACAGGGTGGAGGGTATGTGTCCAGGAGACAGTTACTCTGACACGTCCGACAGCTGGTTAGGGTCATATTCACGAGATTGCCGTGAGAATGCACGTGGTAGATCTCCAGGTACAAGCACTGTAATTGACCAGACTTGCCCAGATGTTGCAGGCTGACATCTATCCCCACTTTGCACTCAAGCCACACTTTCCAGACAGGAACCACGCCAGGCAAGGTTACTAAGGCAGATTCATCCTGGGTGACATGCAATTCCTTTGACAGCCTTCTGATTCCTGGACTTCCCCACTGCCTTGCTGAGCCTCTCTGAGGCTGTTGGAGGGTCCAGGAGGCTTCAACCCAACCTTTATTTCTCATTTTGCCTCACTCACAGTTTGGCTTGTGTATGAATCTCACTATTCTTCCAGTTTCCCCTGGCTTCCTTCTCACTTTCACCTGCACTTGCCCTAATTAAATCCTTGACTAGGTAGTCATTATGCCCTGAACACCACAAACACTAGGATGAGATACTTGAAAACATTTATTTTGAAGGCTCAAGGGTTTGATAAGAGAATAACAAAGTGAAAAAAGAGTTTACCACTGGTTCAAGTCTCATCAATCCTAGATGCCATCTGCCATGCTCATTACAGGGAGCGTCCTTTTCACTGATTTTTCTTAGTGCCTTGCCTCCTGTAAACATTGTTGGGAGTCATTTTATCTCCCTTGGAAGGGATCCCTTCAAATCAGTTCTTCCTAGAAATCTCCCTACCTCCTTCCTGTTTCCGTTACTGAGCGAAACTTGAATCTGCTTGCCTATGTCCAGTGAACCCAGTCTACTGACACCTGGCTGTGGTGAAGGAAAGTGCCGGCATTTATGTAAGGCACCAGACAAGGAGCCTAGGTAGCTAGTGCTGAAAAATACAAACTCCCAGTTGGGTTTCAGGAGAATATTTTCAAGGCCAGGTGAGGGAGAGGGATCTTAGGATTTGTGATCAACTCATGCAGGAGGAGAAGGGGCCGACAGAGGATGAGACGGTTGGATGGCATCACTGACTCAATGGACGTGGGTTTGGGTGGACTCGGGGAGTTGGTGATGGACAGGGATGCCTGGCATACTGCGGTTCATGGGGTCGCAAAGAGTTGGACACTTCCGAGAGACTGAACTGAACTGAACATGAACAGTTTTCTGATTGGTGGATGGTGAAGTAAAGGGCAATATCAGAGGGATTAACATGATCAGTCCTTGGGCTCCAGTAGGCCTGATGTCTTGTGTGCTCATGATCATCAAATAATTAACATCTTCCCATTTGGTAGGGGTTTTCCTATCTGTAAAACAACTCAGTAAATGTGCATCAGATACTATTATCTAGGTATTTCAGAGAGGAGCTAAAGTAGAAGATAATGGGGGAGGGATCTGTCCTAGGAAGGCCCCATGGGGTCCTAGGCAGTTAAAATTTCTCACCTTGGCCAAGGAGTTTAAAAGGAGGTTAGCACCACACTGGTTTCCACAGAAATGCTGCTCACAAAGCCATCATTAGGCCTTAGAGTCTGAAATTTCCTATTTCAGAATAAGACTTGGCCTTTTCTTTTGCACAAAACAAAGAATCATTAAAGTAATTCCCCCCTACTCCAAAAAAAAAAAAAAAAAAAAAAAAAAGAAGCACTCTACATAAGATTATATATTGCTTTTATTCCTAGAACAGAAATTTCTTTAACTTGATGTTGTTGACATTTGGACCTAGTAAGTCTTTGTTGTGGGAGATTGTCCTGTACATTGTAGGATGTTTAGCAGCACGCCTGGAGCACCACCACCCAGTCTTAACATCCCAGAGTATCTCCACACTTTGCCAAATGTCCCCTGAGGACTACATCACTGCTGATTGAGAACTGCTGCCCTGGAGCAACAGGGACAAACTGAAGCCATCTTTTAAGATAGCATTTTACTTCTATATGGACGGCCACTTGCAGTGTACATTAACTGCTGCTGCTAAGTCACTTCAGTTGTGTCCGACTCTGTGTGACCCCATAGACGGCAGCCCACCAGGCTCCCCTGTCCCTGGGATTCTCCAGGCAAGAACACTGGAGTGGGTTGCCATTTCCTTCTCCAATGCATGAAAGTGAAAAGCGAAAGTGAAGTCGCTTAGTCGTGTCCGACCCTTAGCGATCCCATGGACTGCAGCCTTCCAGGCTCCTCCGTCCATGGGATTTTCCAGGCAAGAGTACTGGAATGGGGTGCCATTGCCTTCTCCGGCACATTAACTAATGCTAACCTAAAAAGTCAAGTTCAAGGAAGACAGTGTATGAGTATGTGTGTGTATGTGCACGTATGTAGATGTGCATGCATGCAGCCATCTATCTCTGTTTTGCTGTGAAAAGTGACTCGATTTGCCATCAACAGGATCACTAGCTGGTGCAGAAAAAAACACTGAAAATTTCCCATTCTCTGCTAAACCAACCACACAGCCAAAGCATTAAAATATGTATAGAACTATATCTTTTGTTACTTCCAAAAGTAACAGAGATCTGCTTCTGACTTTACTTTTATTTACAGTGAGAAACCTGCTTATATGACATATATATGACTTATATTCGTGTTCGGATCTCTTGGCTGAGTCAAGGACGCCTGTGCTCTGGGGCCACCTTTGTGATGCAGGCTGTTCCAGAGGTGTTGTGTCTCTGGAGGGAATGAGGGCAGTGCCTGCAGGTGACAGTGGCCAGCTGCTGATTTCCTCTGGTTATGTCTGACACATCTCTATAGTCTGCTGCATTGTCAAAGTTCTACCACCTGGCTTTATTGGATGTTTTCGCCTTACTGGTAAAAGTAGGTCTGTTTGCTAGAATGACCCATTGAGGTCATCTGAGGTTTGGGCTTCATTTTAGGATGACTCCGAAGGGCAAACAACTTTTGGGAGAGACTATTGTGGTATGTAGGTAGAGGTAAAGTTTTGTTTACCTCTTTGGATCATTGAGTATTTGACCTAGAACATTGATAAGGCTCAATGATCTAGGAATTGGGATGTATATGAAGATCTTACTCACCATTTAGGCTTTTCCTGATATATAACATTTTCTGGCTTGCACATATTTCCTCCTCTCCACCTTTGGATCAAATCATAGAACCAAGACATATGCAATGTAGTGGCTGTATGATGTTGCAGAACAGAATATGCCTGAACTTCCGAAAGTATGGAAAGCACAGCAATTGCTGTCAGAATTTACAGAACTGGATTACTGTTGAAGGTAAATCTCACATAGAAAGTGCTGTAGGAGGCTTTGGAATCTGGATTAGGCTTCAAAGGTTGAGCAGGAATTTTGATTGGCAGAGAGAAAAGTTTGTGCAACATAGATGTGGGATACGTGTCTACATATCGAAAGAGTCTGAGTGAAAGCTTTGAAGTGAAATGCCACTGGGAGGTGGTCCTGGCAGAGAAAATTTTGGCAAGATTTTGACAATTTGGACAGGTAGGATGGAGTCCATCCTGTGGCATTTAGAAACTTGATAACTTCTTAACTACTTCTGCAGCTGTAATGACAATAGAATCACTAAAATCTGACTTGGGGGTGGTACCCACTGTTCTAGAAACAAGTCTCATCTATAAAGCATCACAGAAAAAAATCCATTTACTGAGAGTATAACAGGACAACAAAAGTTCATTTACGAGAGTTTTGCTCTCCAGAAGTAAGGAGGGAGTTGTGAAAACTCAAAAGCAATTCCTTTTTTTGTGAGTGATGTGCATAAAAGTGAGTAAGCATTACTGTGCTTCAGTGCGCATGGACGTTGCGTGGCACGGAGTTTACATAGTGAAGAGCATCTCTCAATGCCAAGCAAGCAGTAAGGTCTGTAGTAGGAATGGGCCACAACTTGAATATTGATTTACAAGCTATTGATCTTAAATTGTCATAGGCTGATTTTATAGATACAAAGCATGTCGGCTAGGTTGCTTCTAGAGTTTCCGATCGAATCATCGTACACATATACTGTTGGCTTGGAAAGACTGGGACTAAGGATGGATGATGATTTTTAAGTTGTTTTCTTCTTCTATTTATTGAGGCTGTTCCTCTTCCACTTGGGTTCATAGAATTCCAAAAGAGCCTGAAGAAAAACAACTTAAGTTTCAACTTAAAAAAGAAAACATAAATGTTACTTCCAAACATTGCCATTATTTAAACTGTGCCTTGTTCCAAAGACATCTATTAAAAGAGACTGTTTACCACTGAAGAACCTTCTCTGAGGCATATTAAAAATAAAAAAAAGCTCAGTATATTTCATGAGTCCAAAGTGGATTTAACTGATTAAATTATAAAAATTAAAAGCTTAGGAAAATTGTGGCTGCATGTAGAGGTAGGGGAAGGCAAATCTTTATTTTTTTAAAATCTTTCCACCTGGATAAGATGAGGAGTTGGGAAAGGAAGGCAAGCAGAGTATTTGGTAGACATCTCTTGCAGTGAACATTTGATGGTTTGATCTTGGGGTCAGCCACTGCACTGCCACCAACCTAAGGAATGACCCTCAAATTTTGGTAGTGAAGATGTCTGGTTCTGACATGAGGAGCTGTCTCTCCCCTTGTGTTGTTGAGAACACCAGGAGAACCAGTTTTCTGCACACTCAAGGTGGCAAAAGAGTTTTGGAATTAGAATAAGTGAACTTGGACTACAATAAACGCCGTTGGGTGAGCCGCATAGATTCTCTGCCCCTCTGTTTCCTCTTCTGTTCGCTGAGGCTGCTCCTCTCAAAGGTCCTTCTTCTGCTCTAATTAATTTGTTTCATCTTCTAAATCTATGCCTCCAAAATTCATTGTTTTCTATTTTATGTTAAAAATTTATGGCGTTTTTAAAATCTCATTTATGTTTTTATCTTAATGAAAAAAACATTTTACTTTTTTCCAGATCACTTTATTTTTTTCCAGCTTTATTGGAATATAATTGACATAAAACAGTCAGCTTGAGATAAACAATGTGTTGATTTGATACACTTATATTGAAAAATGATTACCACCTTAGCATTAGTTAACACCTCTGTCATGTCATATAATTACTCTTTTTTTTCATGGTGAGAATTTGTAAGAGCTACTCTCTTAGCAACTTTCAAGTATTAAAAAACACTTAAAATTAATGAGTCCAGTGGACACTGTTATAATATGGATCTTTCTTATCCTGTGGCTTCCACAGTCTCTGGGAATATAGCAGTGTAACCCCAAAGGTATTTCAGTTAAGGGGGTAGGAGATTAAGCATTGTGAACTAATATCTGCTCTTATGAGTCAGAATAGGGTCACTTATAATATGCCAACAAATAATCCTAGGGTTTTAATGGCTTAAAATAAAAAAGGCTTAGTTTTCCTCATGGCATATAGCCCCCGCCAGTCAGCTGGGGAGTTCTGCTTGTTCTTAATTCAGGGCCTAGGGAGAAGGCAGCTCCATCTCTGTGCTTTTGTGATCCAGGCTGGTCAAGGCAGGACAATAGACATGTGGTGAATCATTTCTTGGCTCTTAAGTTAATCACATTTCCCCAGCCCCAAGTTACAGGGGCATACCCATACTGTAAAGAAGAATGAGGCAAGGCCATTCCACAGAGTTCCAGAAAGCAGCAGAAAAATTTGGTGGACAGGGCTAATGATGACCATATCAGCTAAAATCAAGCGCGGGGCCAAAGGAGGTACCTGGGAGATAAGGACAGTTTTGGAGGGGTCACCACAAGGTGACCAGCTGCCCTGGAGCCTCTTCACAAAGCGAACTCACACAATATGTTCAGGACTAAGTTGTATTTCGCTTTATTGTTCACACGCTCTGCTTCACAATATCTTTCCCCAAAGAGTATAGGGGACTTCTGATGACGGTACTGTCACATGCTAGCCCTGCTTTCCTGAGATCACTTTCAGAAACTACCTTGGATGAAGTCATGGGGTGTTTTGAATCCTTTGGTTGTACATGATGGTTTCCTACAGGGTTTTCTCTTTGAAACAGGTTAAATATAGCCATTGTCTCTGGATTTTACTAGTTTAAGGATCAAAAGGCCACCTTATCTCTTACGTTTTAAAGGGTTCAGTTCAGTTCAGTTGCTCAGTTGTATCTGACTCTTTGTGACCCCATGGACTGCAGCAGGCCAGGCCTCCCTGTCCATCACCAACTCCTGGAGTTTACTCAAACTCATCTCCATTGAGTCAGTGATGCCATCCAACCATCTCATCCTCTGTTGTCCCCTTCTCCTCCCGCCCTCAATCTTTCCCAGCATCAGGGTCTTTTCAAATGAGTCAACTCTTCACATCAGGTGGCCAAAGTATTGGAGTTTCAGCTTCAACATCAGTCCTTCCAATGAACACCCAGGACTGATCTCCTTTAGGATGGACTGGTTGGATCTCCTTGCAGTCCAAGAGACTCTTAAGAGTCTTCTCCAACACCACAGTTCAAAAGCATCGGGTACTCATTATCAAAAGAAGAGAGTATTCTCCTTTTGATACTCATTGCTTCATATGGAAGCAGGAAGGACTTGAAAACACAGTCCCTCTGGTGGTGGGAGCTAGCCAGTCTAGCTGGGGTCCTTTTCAGTGGCTCTAGGGCCTCTGACTTCTGGTTGTGTGGGAAGTCCATGCCAGTTTTATACATCTTCCTCCACCTACCAAAATATCCGATGACCGTTAGGGAGCATTTTCCTCATGAGTATGTCTTTTGTAACATAATGCCAGGCGCTGTAGAAAATCTGAGGTAAACCACGCCTCTTCTCTTTTTTGGAGGCTCCTATTTTTTACTTTATTAAAAAATAAAGTAATGCCAAAAAGGATCATAGAAACTGTGATGAATTTAAAGTTGTTGGATGAAATGCTTCTTTTCAAAACTCTTGCCAGTACGTCTATGAAAGTTTAGGTATAATTTCATTTGGAGATATCAAAAATCTAAATTGGAGTCTTATTTTGAATATGAAGCTTATGCCAAATGGTTCTCTTGGATATCTCCTCCCCATTATCCCCATGATCGGTCCTGGAAGTAACTGTAAGCCATTCTGTCTGTCTTAAGACACTCAAAAGCAACTGGGTGAGCAGTGTTAAAAATGCTAATACAGGTGGGTATATAATAAAGTGCTTAGTTGGCAGCAGATACTGGACGTATTTTTTAGAGTTCAGAGAATGAAGTGGGTTAGAGCAGTCGAGAGCGCTTGCATGCAAGACTTGGGATAAAAGAATTTTAGGAACAAAAGCAACAACATACTGATTTTCTCCTATAAATTTACATTCAAGTAAAATTGGCTCTATTGGACCTCTGAGCTCTTCTGAAATCCTGTATAATTTAAGCCCTGTGTTGCTGTCCCTTTGAAGCTGGCTAATATGTGAAGCCACAGCCACCAACGATGCAGATTTGAGAGTGAACAATGGACTCCTCTCACTCTTCCTTTGAGTCCAGGAGGGAGCTAATAACTTTCCTTCCCGGGCATGCAAAACCTAGTGGGGGATGCCCAGTGTGGATGGCTGAATTGACGCAGACAAGCCTTCTGGAGGGGCTTCTAAAACCCTCCTGCCTTTGAAGTGAGTCAGGATACCTCATGTGGAGCTGTCCTAGGCATGGTGGGACCAGATCCACAAAACATTCTCGCCATAGCGGGGCTGCGAACATTCCCTCCAGCCTCCTGTTTGGACAGCAGGAGCCCAGTAGGAACCCGGGGAGCACGCCCCATGGAGTCACCAAGTCTGCAAGAGCAGTTACCACCCATTGAATCCTGTTCCCGATGTGGTGCTGGCTGGAGTGGGAAGGGGGCTGCTCATCAGACTGAACTTTCTTCCCTTCTAAGAGTTTGTGTGTTTTTTGTTTTTTTTTTTTCCTCTTTAAACCAAAGGCAGAATTTTTGTTTGAAAATGATTTCTTAGACTGGTTTTAGTTAGAAATTTCCATAGGGAACAATAGAACTATAGTACATTTCTAATTTAAAACTTTGCATTTGTTGATGAAGTCATGAAATTAACTAGACTAGGCAAAGCAAACATCTGTTACTTTCAATCTTTTCTCCTTTAGCTTGCAGCGAAACTGTGGCACTGGTCTTGGAATGTGGGCTCTGTGTCTGATCAATATTTTAAGGGGTTTGGAAATGCACAAGAGAGTATAGATAAGAGTCTCTGCTCAAAATGTATAATGCATTGCAGATTGCACTGTGGGTTTCTGAAACAACAACAAAAAAAATTGTGGGTTTTTAAGGCAGTTTGGCAGAATAGTCCTACTCCTTGATGGAGGGTATTTAAGTTAATGTTAGTCACAACATAACGCTCAAGTTCAAAATTTGTGTCTCCCTCCAATTACCACACATCAAACTACTTGAAATGGAAACAAAACTGAACTTCTCTGGGGCAGGGCGGTGGGGGCGGGGGAGGGAATGCAAGGCTATTTTGATGATCAAATGTATTGGGAACAAAGGTTCTTGTTAGCCATGTTGGATGTGCTGCTGGGAAGTTTCAGCTAACTTGGCTGTGGACTAGTTGTGATAGCTGAGCAAGGTGGCTCTTGCTATCAGCAACCTTTGGTAGGGAAGGTGAATCTAGGCCTAGGAGAGGCAAGGACCAAATTCCCAGCACTCACTGAACTGGGGCCTGGAATGCAGTAGCTGCTGGGACACGGCTTCTGCGTCTCCCTGCACAGGTCCAGGATAGCCGCAGAGACACAGCTCCCTTTGGTGCTGGAAAAGCATTCACATCCTAAAACAAATTCTTATATGCCACTATTATTATTTTTTTCTCCCAAAGACTTCTTAAAATGAATGTGACATTGAGATGGTTGCTGTTGCTGTTCAGTTGCTAAGTTGTATCTGTCTCTTTTGTGACCCCACATATTGTAGCCCACCAGGGTCCTCTGTCCTTGGGATTTTCCAGGCAAGGATACTGGAATGGGTTGACATTTCTTACTCCAGGGGATCTTCCCAACCCAGGGATCCAACTTTCGTCTCCTGCCTTTGCAGGCAGGTTCTTTACCACTGATCCACCAGGGAAACCCACTGAGATGCTTGCTATTTAACACAAGTGCTATTACAATATTACCTACCAGGAAATTATCATCCTGCTCAAAACATTAAAGATTATTTTCTTCCCTTTAAAAAAATTGAAAAAGTTTCCTTCTGATGCACCTGTCTTGGGCAGCCTGCAGCCTGCTGGGTGGTCCTGGGAGACTATTTATAGGAGAGGAAAGACTTTTCCCCTATGGTTGCAGTTTTATTTATTTATATATTTATGGCTGTGCTGGGTCTTCTTTATGTATTTATGCTGTGCATAGATAGGGCTTTCTCTTCTTGTAGCCAGTGGGGGTTACTCTAACTGTGGTATGCAGTCTTCTCATTGTGGTGGCTTCGCTTGGCTCTGGGCTCTGGGCATGCGGGCTTCAGTAGTTGCACCACGAGGGCTCCAGAGCACAGGCTCAGTACTTGTGGCACATGGGCTTAGTTGCCCTATAGCATGTGGGATCTTCCTGAACCAAGGATCGAACCAGTGGTCCCTGTGTTGGCAGGCAGATTCTTAACGACTGGACTATCGGGGAAGTCCAACAGTCACAGATTTGTTGGAAAGATTGAGGGGAGAAGAAGAGGGTATTAGAGGATGAGATGGCTGGAAGGTATCATCGATGCACTGGACATGAACTTGGGCAGACTTCGGGAGATGGTGAGAGACAGGGAGGTCTGGTGTGCTACAGTCTATGGGGTTGCTAAGAGTTGGACACGACTAGGTGGCTGAACAACAACATACTGTCTTAATAGGGGAAGGGAAGGAGAGTGTAGGCTACTTAGGAGAAAGTAAATGATTTGGGGGAAAGCTATAGGGCTCTTAGAAGAAGAGATGGGAGGTGTGATGGTTTGTGACTAAGTTTGTCAGGGGGTGGGGTGGACTTCTAGTCTCCTCTCCTGTGGTGAGTCCATCTTCTCTGGTTGATGAAATTACTGTAGTGAGGGGGGAGATGAATGAAAACTGAATTCTTTTAGACATCTTTAGGCAGATGAGGGGAGTTCAGAGAAAGCCTCTATGAGACTTCAGCACAAAATAATATACCAAAGCAGCATATTCTGGGGTGGCATGTCCTGAACTCCTCTGTACCCAGAAGGTAGTCTTATCTGGCTGTGTACATGAGGTCCTGGATAGGTCTAAGTGGGAATGAAGGGCAGTCAGGTGAGCTGACTTGGTCCAGCGCTCTCTCTAGAGGACAGGATACAGAGATCTTGGGCTTTGAAGTTGGATGCTCCAGGGAAGCTTGGAGTTAAAGGTGGTAAATTGTTTTCAAGCCTTTGAAAGCTTCTGCTGAATACTTTTCTAGACTGACCAAGTTCTACTTTTCAATGCTCTGTCCCTTAGGGAGACTTTTGAGTCTTAAATAGTCAGGTCTTCTTGGCTCCTCAGCTTCACAGTGGGCCATTTTCTCTTAAGAGGAATATTGGTTGCCTGGGAAATATCAGATAATACTCTGACTTCCATATTTCCTCCTGCATTTTGTAAGAGATCATTCTTGCCACTTCAAAAAATGAACTGTTTTTTTCTTGATTTTTAGGGCTAAGAGTTTTTTTCTACTTAAGTTCTCTTATGAATTAATAACTTCTGATATGTTTGCATCATATGTCTAAATCTGAATTAAAAACTGGATTGCTGTTAGTTTGAAAATCTAGAATCTGACTTTATAATGACTGCGTTTTTACCTCTGCAAATTGCTGCTTAGTATTCTGCCATGTTGGATTTTATTCTGTTCCGTTCTCTTACTTTAGAAGTAAAAACAGTGATTTTTCACCATTGTAAATTGCAGTCAAAAACCCCACAGACTTAAGCAACCTTCCATGCAACTTCAGAAATAATATTTAAAACTAACTTCATTTTTTAAAAGTTGTAGACAATTCCCAGTTTGAGTAACTCTTTTTCATTAATCATGGAAGCATAGCTCATCTTTTCTTCCATTCCTTCCATGTCCTGTCCCAAGAGCACGTTCTCTCCATCTTTACCCACTATTGACATTTTCTGTCCTCTAGAAGGATAAATTTCGTGTCACTCTTTGCTCATCTACATTCCCATTATGATTTCTAACATCAACCTTTATAGCATTTGTGTACACATAGTCCATCCTAAAGGAGATCAGTCCTGGGTACTCTTTGGAAGGACTGATGTTGAAGCTGAAACTCCAATACTTTGGCTATCTCACGTGAAGAGTTGACTCTGGAAAAGACCCTGATGCTGGGAGGGATTGGGGGCAGGAGGAGAAGGGGATGACAGTGGATGAGATGGCTGGATGGCATCACCGACTCGATGCACATGAGTTTGGGTGAACTCCGGGAGTTGGTGATGGACAGGGAGGCCTGGCGTGCTGTGATTCATGGGGTTGCAAAGAGTTGGACACGACTGAGTGACTGAACTGAACTGAATTGAACTGAGCCTGCTTCAGAGGACGATTTCAGGTGCCCTTAGGTGGTTGGATGTCACCTTACCTGTATATGTCCTCCTCACCCTTAGACCTTGTCCTTGACTTTGCTCTTGTAGATACATTAACACACAGGGTTACATCCACATGATACAAACATGTGCATACACACACATCATATGCAAATTAATTTACATGACACTCAGTAAACGTGTTGAATCAGTAAACATGCACCAGCGTGTGTATATGTGTGTGCGTGAGGGCGGTTTATGTGGCTTTGCTGTAGAAGTCGGCACTGAAAACAGCTTCCTTCAGTTCTGAAGTTCCTATCGTGTAGCTTCAGACGTTTTCCTTTCTGGATAATTCCTTTTCAAAAAGTTTGAAGAAAATTTGCACAGCAATTTTGACTTACCTGTAGGTGGAAGAAAGGATAATTTTTACACTTTACAGCAATTTTGGATTTTTCACACGTGGATAATTCTATGAGCTCTCAAAGCAAACACTTCAGAATTTCCTTTTCTTTAGATTGAAATAATTGAAAATAATACTGTAATGTTTGTACTTTGCTTTTTATAATGATTACTATGTATACCCATTATTATATATTTATATAATTAACATCACTATGAATGTCTAATTGATTGGTTGCTTACTTAATCCTTTTAAAAAATCTTTTTGAATCTATGTATGTCTTAGGCACAAAGGAAATATTTTCTTTCTTTTTGAATCCCTGGAAAATCCACTTACTTGCTTTTAGCACTGGAAAAAATTTTATTTTATTTTTTGTTCAACTAGACATTTAAGTTGAGAGATAAAGCAGACTTCTTTCCCAAATGTCTTTGGTATCACCTTTGGCCATGTGCGGTGGAAGCTGGGTCACTGTCTTCCTCACCCTACCTACTTTGCCCCAGAGCGGTTGTCATTTAGGTGGTGCTGGTCCTTTATGTAGGTGACAGCATGTCTAGGAAATTTATGATAGTGTAAAGCACTGTGGAGGGATTTAGAAACTCTCTCCCTTTGAAAGTGGAATGTCCTCTACTAAATGGTAAGAATAAGCCTTTTTTTTTTTTTGGTAGTGCAAGAACTTCAGAGATTTTGAAAAGTAGGGGAAAAAAATAATCTCACACAGTCTAAGAAAACTGTGTTTAGGAAAGTTTGGCAACAAAGTGATAAAACACTGTTTTAGGGTTCTTAGGCTGGGATGTAGCTGTTTTAGTGGGCTATTCAAATCTAGAATGGCCTTTTTTTATTTCTTAGGGAAATAAGTTATAAAAAAAGGTAAGGCTTTCAAGCTGTAATAATAAAGACTGACTTTTAACAGGAGATTTTTCAGTAATACTCAACTCTTTCAATATTATTCCAAACTGAATATTAAGTATTATTTTAGAGTTTAGTGAACAAAACATGTAGTACACAGGCAAAATATTATTACGTGAACCTCATGTCTGACATTTCCCCTACTTCTCTGGGTAGAATTTGTAACTGTACTCTTACCCTAAGCATTGCATCCCACACATATGTGTGTCCCCATGTTAATTAAGACAGGGTTGACAAACTAGGACTACAAGCTGACCCTGGACCACCACTTGTTTTTGGAAATACAGTGTAACGGATACAGCACGCACGTTCATTTAAGCCTTGTCTGTGGCTGCTTCGGGGTTCCCTGGTAGCTCAGATGGTAAAGAGTCTGCCTACAACGCAGGAGACCTGATTCGATTCCTGGGTTGGAAAGTTCCCCTGGAGAAGGCAATGGCAACCCACTGCAGTGTTCTTGACTGGAGAATCCCAGGGACAGAGGAGCCTGGCAGGCTATAGTTCATAGGGTCGCAGAGAGTCAGCCACAACCGAGCGAATGACACTCCATGGCTGCTTTCAAGCTCACCAGCAGAGCTGAGTAGTTGTGACACACACTGTATGGCTTGTAACGTGAAAACTATTTTTGGCCCTTAGAGCAAAGTTTGCCAACCTCTAATCTAAGATATCAGTTTTCTTCTCTTTTCCTTTGCTGATAGTATCACAGAGAAATTTAAATAATGTATAGTTTTGTTCCTGTGGCTAACTCTCCTCTCTTTGAAAACCGAAAGCAAAACAAAAGGACTAAACTAAACAACCCCCCAAACAAAAATAAAGTCTTCACAAAATTTCAAAAAGTGATGTGAACTAGACTCAGAGAGTCATGAAATTATGCTTATTAAAATACGCTGATCTTAATGTAGAATTTTATTCCTGTCTAGGCAGCATAGTGGAAAAAGAGTAGTGGTATATGACTCAAAGAACTTATGTTCCTATTTCAACTTTGCTGTTCTCTAACTTCAGGGGTTGATAGTTATTTTTAGTAAAGGGCAAGATAATAACTACTTTAGACTTTGTGGACCATCTTTATTTTATTTTATATTGTACAAACAGGGTGGGCTGACTTTGGTCTGCCAGCCTGTAGTTGGACTTCTCCTGCCGTAACTCAGACTCTCCTGGTAAGCCACAGACTTCATGGGTGGCATTTTCAGGAGACCAAAATCAACAGTACCTTTCAGTTTTAATATTTTTCTATCTCTTTATGATTCAAAGCCAGGGTTTATATTTGACTACATTTAACATGGGTCATTTTCTTACCATGTGGAAAGAAGAGTCAGAATAATGTGTGAAGTGGCGTTGCTGCTGTTTTCCAGTCGGTCAGTCGTGTCTGACTTTTTGTGACCCCACGGAATGCGGCACACCAGATTTCCCTGGCCTTCACTATCTCCTGGAGTGTACTCAAAAGTCATCCTTTGAGTCAGTGATGCCATCCAACCGTCTCATCCTTCGTTGCCCCCTTCTTCTCTTGCCCAGCATCAGGTTTTTTTTTTTTTTTTTCCCCAGTGAGTCAGTTCTTCACATCAGGTGGCCAAGTATTGGAGCTTCAGCTTCAGCATCAGTCCTTCCAGTGAATATTCAGGGTTGATTTACCATGTGGAAAGAAGAGTCAGAATAATATGTGAAGTGGCATGTGATAAGAAACTCAGTTTTTACATGTCTTTATATTCAAAAGCAGAGACATTACTCTCCCGACTAAGGTCCGTCTAGTCAAGGGTATGGTTTTTCCAGTCGTCACGTATGGATGTGAGAGTTGGACTGTGAAGAAGGCTGAGAGCCAAAGAATTGATGCTTTTGAACTGTGGTGTTGGAGAAGACTCTTGAGAGTCCCTTGGACTGCAAGGAGATCCAACCAGTCCATTCTGAAGGAGATCAGCCCTGGGATTTCTTTGGAAGGAATGATGCTAAAGCAGAAACTCCAGTACTTTGGCCACCTCATGTGAAGAGTTGACTCATTGGAAAAGACTTTGATGCTGGGAGGGATTGGGGGGAGGAGGAGAAGGGGATGACCGAGGATGAGATGGCTGGATGGCATCACGGACTCGATGGGCGCGAGTCTGAGTGGACTCCGGGAGTTGGTGATGGACAGGGAGGCCTGGCGTGCTGCGATTCATGGGGTCGTAAAGAGTCAGACACGACTGAGCGACTGAACTGAACTTACATGTCTTGATATATGAATTTCTGTTGCTTTGTAATGAATTAATTCCAAACTTAGAAATGTAAAACAATTCTTTAAGTTCATCAGAAATTCAAAAAAAGTCTTGGCTGGACAGTTTTCACTTGGAGTTTCTCGTGAATCCCTGCAGGCTGACCCGGTTGATGCTGGTCATCAGATGGGAGCTTAGCTGAGACTATTTATTGGAGCACCTGGCCTCTTTACCATGAGGTTTCTGAGTAGTCAAACATCTTACATAGTACTTGGTTTACTCCCAAAGTGAGCATGCCCAGAGAATGAGGTAGAAGCTGCATGACATGTACTGACCTAGCCTGGCAAGTCTGTACTCCATTAGTTAAAGCAGCAACAACTTTCCCAGATTTAAGTGGAGGAGAGGTAGACCCTCCCTCCCTAGAGGAGAAATGGCAAAGAATTCGGGGCCATATTTTAAAATCACCACACCCAGATCTGATAATTTTTAAGTGTATAGCACTAACACTGATCTAGTAAAAATTTTTGTATCAGCTATTGTGTAATTAACCATAGCAATTAATGGCGAGATATCTTAATTTGGATCTTCCATCATAATGGAACTGAAGTCACACACCCACACACACACAAACACACAATGAAATATTATGCAACCTTCACAAAGAAGGAAATTCTGCCATTTGTGATGATATGGATGAAGCTGGAGAATATTGATCTGTGAAATAAAGCAGACACAGAAAGACAGATACTTCATGACCTCACTGATATGTAGAATCTAAGAAAGTGAACTCATAGAAATGGAGCAAAATAATTGATACCTTGGAGCTGGGAGTAGAGGAAAAGAGATGTTAGTCAAAAGGCACAAACTTTGAGTTATAATATGAATAAGTTCTAGAGACCTAATGTAGAGATTAGTGACTACAGTTAATAATAAATTAGAGTATACTGCAAAACATGTATAAAGAATAGATCTTAAGTGTTCTTGTATACCAAAGAAAAAAGGTAATTGTTTGAGGTGATGGATATTTTGATGAGTTTCACTAGTTATTTCAAAATGTAATCACTTCAAAATGTGTATATATTTGAAAACACCACACTGTACACCTTAGTGCAATTTCCATTTGCCAATAACATGTCAATAAATCTGGGAATAAAACACAGATGAGGTTAGAGAAGTGGCGTTGATGGGGACCTCATGTAGGCCTTATCAGTCATGAGAAGAAGTTTGGATTTAACTGAGTAAAGTGGGAATTCATTACAGAGATTTGAGCAGAAGGATGATATTTTCTGATTTAGACTTTTTCTTTTTTACTCTAAACTTTTTGAGGTAAAAAAGTTTTAATTGAAATATAGTTAATGTACAGTATTAAGATAATTTCACATGTACTAAATTCATAATGATTTGCAGTTGTATATATTGTAAAAATGACCACTACAATAAACCTAGGAACAGTCTATCCACATACAAAGTTATTATACTATTATTGACCATATTACATATGCTATATTATATCCTNTGTCATCTGCATATCTGAAGTTATTGATATTTCTCCCGGCAATCTTGATTCCAGCTTGTGTTTCTTCCAGTCCAGCGTTTCTCATGATGTACTCTGCATAGAAGTTAAATAAACAGGGTGTCTATAGTTATGTACATGTAACTATGTATTTTTCATATTCTTTTCCATTATGGTTTATTACATATTGAATATAGTTCCTTGTGCTCTGCTCTTGCTGCTGCTCCTGCTAAGTCACTTCAGTTGTGTCTGACTCTGTGCGACCCTATAGACAGCAGCCCACCAGGCTCCCCCACCCCTGGGATTCTCCAGGCAAGAACACTGGTGTGGGTTGCCATTTCCTTCTCCAATGCATGAAAGTGAAAAGTGAAAGTGAAGTCGCTCAGTCGTGTCCGACTCTTAGTGACACCATGGACCGCAGCCTACTAGGCTCCTCCATCCATGGGATTTTCCAGGCTAGAGTACAGGAGTGGGGTGCCATTGCCTTCTCCGTTGTGCTCTGCAGTAGGGCCTTATTGTTTATGCATTCTATATATAATGGTTTGCATCTGCTAATCCTAAACTCTTAATCCATCTGTCCCCTATCCTTCCTCCCCCTTTTGAATTAGTTTAGTCTGGATATATGCCCAGGTGTGGGATTGTTGGATCCTACAGCAACTCTATATCTAGCTTTTTGAGGAACCCTTGTACTGTTCTCCATATTGGCTGGACTGGTTTACATTCCCACCAACAGTTTAGGAGGGTGCCCTTTTCTCCACACCTTCTCCAGTATTTATTATTGACTGTTTAATGATGGCCATTCTGACCAGTGTGGCGTGGTACCTCATTGTAGTGTTCATTTTTTTAAAAAATTAAAAAAAATTGACATGTAGTTGATTTACAATGTCGCCTTAGTTTCAAGTGTATAGCACAGTGATTGTTATACAAATCTATATATCTATATCTACTCTTTTCTAGAGTTTTTTTCTCTATAAAACTTATTACAAAGCACCTCACTCCAGTTTTGATTTCTATTTCTCTGATAATTACTGATGTTGAGCATCTTTTCATTTGCCTATTGGCCCTCTGAATGTCTTCTTTGGAGAAATGTCTGTTCAGTAGGTCTTCTGTTCTTTTTTGATTGGATTCCTTTTTTTTTAAATTGTTGTTATTGAGTTCTGTGAGCTGTTTATATATTTTGAAAATTAAGCCCCTGTTGCTCACATCATTTGTAAACATTTTATTTCCAGTCCATAAATTGTCATTGCATTTTGTTGATGATTTCCTTTGCTGTGCAAAATCTTATAAATTTGATTATGTTCTATTTATTTTTGCTTTTATTTCTATTGCGTTGGTAGACTGACCTAAGAAAACATTAGTATATGTCAGAAAATGTTTTGCTTATGTTCTCTTCTAAGAGGTTTCTCGTGTCATGTCTTATATTTAAATCTTTAAGCCATTTTGAGTTTATTTTTTTGTGTGTGGTGTGAGGATGTATACTAACTTCATTGATTTATGTACAGCTGTCCACTTTTCCAGTACCACTTTTTGAAAGACTGTCTTTTCTCCATTGTTTGTGTGCTAAGTCGCTTCAGTCATGTCCGACTCTGTGCAACTCTATGTACTTCAGCCCGCCAGGCTCCTCTGTTCATGGGGATTCTCCAGGCAAGAATACTGGGGTGGGATGCCATGCCCTCTTCCAGGGGATCTTCCTGACCTAGGGATTGAACCTGTATCTCTTATGTCTCCTGCACTGGCAGGGAGGTTTTTTGTTTTTTGTTTTTTTAAAACCACTAGTGCCATCTCTTACCACCTTTATAAAACATTGATTATTATTTGTAGGTATGTGGGTTCATTTCTGGAATCTCTGTTTGGTTCCATTGATCCATAAAACTGTTTTTGTGCCAATACCACACTGGTTGGATTACTGTATCTTTGTAGTATTGTCTGAAGTCTGTGAGGGTTATTTCTGATATTTTATTGTTAGTGTAAAGAAATGCAACCAGTTTCTATATGTTAATCTTGGATCCTGCTACCTTGCTTAATTTTCAGTTCTAGCAGTTTTTGTGTGAAGTCTTTAGGGTCTTCTATATATACTATTATGTCTTCTGCATATAAGGACAGTTTTACCTCTTTCTTTTCAATCTAGACACTTTTTATTTCTTGTCTGATTGCTGTGCTAGGACTTCCAATACTGTGTTGAAAAGAAGTGTTGAGAGTAGGCATCCTTGTCTTGTTCCAGATTTTAGCAGGAAGGCTTTCAGTTTTTCACTGTGCAGTGTTATGTTAGTTGTGGGTGTGTCACAAATAGATTTTGTTAAATTGAGATATGTTTCCTTTATATGGGGTTTGTACATTTTAATCCCCTTTGCCTAATTTGTCTACTTCCTCCCCACCCTCTCTTATAGCAACTACCCATTTCTTCTTAGTATCTATGAGTATGTTTTTGTTTCGTTTGTTTGTTTTGAGTTTTAGATTTCAAATGTAAGTGAGATCATGTATTTATCCTTCTTCCTATCTTATTCACTCATTTTATCTTCTAGATCCATCCATGCTGTTGCAAGTGCCAAGAGTTCATTTTTGTTAATGGCTGAGTAATATGCCTATGCATGTGTGTGTCTGTGTATACCACATCTTTATCCATATGTCTGTCTAAGGACACTTAGATTGCTTGGCTACTGTAGCTTTGAAGTATAGGTTGAAATCAGGGCTTGTGATATCGCCACCTTTATTCTTCTTTCTCAAGATTGTTTTAGCTCTTTAGGGACTTTTGTGTTTCCATACAAATTGTAGCATTATTTGTTCTAGTACTTTGAAAAATGCCATTGATACTGTGATATTGCCTTATGTAGTATTATCGCTTTAACAACAATTATTCTTCCAGTCCATGAGCATGATATATCTTTCCATTTGTTTGTCTTCAGTGTGTTATAGTTATCTGAGTACACATATTTTACCTCCTTGGTTGGATTTATTCCTAGGTATTTTATACTAATTTATTTTTGGTTGTCCTGGGTCTTCATTGCTGCTCACTGGTTTTCTACAGTTGTGGAGAGTGGGGGCTACTCTTCGTTGTGGTGCATGGAGTTCTCATGGTAGTGGCTTCTCTTGTTGCAGAGTACAGGCTGTAGGCAGAGGGGCTTCAGGGGTTGCAGCACGTGGGTTCAGTAGTTGCCATGTGCAGGCTTGAGGGCCTGTGTGCTTCAGAAGTTGGCAGCCGTGGCTCCTGGGCCCTGGAGCGCCGGCTCAGTAGCGGTGGCTCAGTGGCTTAGTTGCTCCATGGCATGTTGATCTTCCTGGACCAGGGATCAAACCCTCGTCTCCTGCATTAGTAGGCAGATTCCCATCCACTCTACCACCAGGGAAGCCCTATTTTATTGCATCTTAATGTAATTGTAAATGAAATTGTTTTCTTTATTTCTCTTTCTGATAGCTTGTTGTCATTGTATAGAAACACAATAGATTTCTGTATATTAATTTTGTATCCTGCGATAAACATTGGGGTACATGTGTCTCTTTCAATTCTGGTCCTCGGTGTGTATGCCCAGCAGTGGGATTGCTGGGTCATAAGGCAGTTCTATTTCCAGTTTTTAAAGGAATCTCCATACTGTTCTCCATAGTGGCTGTACTAGTTTGCATTCCTACAAACAGTGTAAGAGGGTTCCCTTTTCTCCACACCCTCTCCAGCATTTATTTCTTGTAGACTTTTGGATTGCAGCCATTCTGACTGGCATGAAATGGTACCTCATTGTGGTTTTGATTTGCATTTCTCTGATGATGAGTGAAGTTGAGCATCTTTTCATGATCGCAGCACTGTTTATAATAGCCAGGATATGGAAGCAACCTAGATGTCCATTAGCAGATGAATGGATAAGAAAGCTGTGGTACATACACACAATGGAGTATTACTCAGCCATTAAAAAGAATACATTTGAATCAGTTCTAATGAGGTAGATGAAACTGTAGCCTATTATATAGAGGAAAGTTAGCCCAAAAGAAAAAACACCAATACAGTATACTAATGCATATATATGGAATTTAGAAAGATGGTAACAATAACCCTGTATGTGAGACAGCAAAAGAGACACAGATGTATAGAATAGACTTTTGGACTCTGTGGGAGAGGGAGAGGGTGGGATTATTTGGGAGAATGGCACTGAAACATGTATAATGTCATATATGAAATGAATTGCCAGTCCAGGTTCGATGCATGATACTGGATGCTTGGAGCTGGTGCACTGGGATGACCCAGAGGGATGGTATGGGGAGGGAGGAGGGAGGGGGGTTCAGGATGGGGAACACATGTATACTCGTGGTGGATTCATGTTGATGTATGGAAAAACCAATACAATATTGTAAAGTAATTAGCCTCCAATTAAAATAAATTTATATTAAAAAATTTTGTATCCTATAACTTTATGGGATTAACTTATTCTAATAGTTTTTTGATGGCATCTTTTGGACTTTTTGTGTATAGTATCATGTAATCTGTAATCAGTGATGGTTTTACTTCTCTTTTTCCAATTTGGATTCCTTTTATTTCTTTTTCTTGTATGATTCCTGAAGCTTAGAGTTTCAATACTGTGTTGGAAAAAGTGAAAGTGGGCATTCATGCCTTGTTACTGATCTTAGAAGAGATTCTTTCAGCTTTTCACCATGAACATTGAGTATGATGTTCAGTTCAGTCACTCAGTCGTGTCCGACTCTTTGCAACTCCATGGACTGCATCACGCCAGGATTCCCTGTCCATCACCAACTCCCAGAGCTTGCTCAAACTCATGTCCATTGAGCTGATGATGCCATCCAACCATCTCTTCCTCTGTCATCCCCTTCTCCCTTGCCTTCAATCTTTCCCAGAATCAGGGTCTTCTCCAATGAGTTGGTCCTTTGCTTCAGGTGGCCAAAGTATTGGAGTTTCAGCTTCAACATCAGTCCTTCCAATGAATATTCAGGACTGATTTCCTTCAGGATTGACTGGTTTGATCTCCTTGCAGTCCAAGGAACTCTCAAGAGTCTACTCCAACACCACAGTTCAAAAGCATCCATTTTTTGTATGATGTTATATTGTTACTTGTGGGTTTATCATATATGGCTTTTATTAGTTTGAGATATGTTCCTTCTATACCCATTTTGATGAGTATTTTTAATCATAAATGTTGAATTTTGTTAAGTTTTTTTGCATCTATTGAGATGATCATACAATTTTTATTTTTCAGTTTGTTAAGGTGTATCACATTGATTGTTTTGTGGATATTGAACCATCCTTGTGTCTCCGGAATTACTCCTATTTGATTTTGGTGTTGGAGAAGGCAATGGCACCCCATTCCAGTACTCTTGCCTGGAAAATCCCATTGATGGATGAGCCTGGAAGCCTGCAATCCATGGGTCGCTGAGGGTTGGATACGACTGAGTGACTTCACTTTTACTTTTCACTGTCATGCATTGGAGAAGGAAATGGCAACCCACTCCAGTGTTCTTGCCTGGAGAATCCCAGGGACGGGGGAGCCTGGTGGGCTGCCGTCTATGGGGTCACACAGAGTCGGACACGACTGAAGCGACTTAACAGCAGCAGATTTTGGTGTATGATTATTTTAATGTATTGTTAAATTTGATTTGCTGATGTTTTGTTAAAGGATTTTCCATCTATTTTCGTCAGTTTTATNTTTTTTTTTTTTTTTTTTTTTTTTTTTTTTTTGAGCTGTCTCTGGTTTTGGTATTAGGTTGATGCTGGTCTTATGCAATGAGTTTGAAAACTTCCTTTTCAGTTTTATTTTATTGAAGTAGTTTGGGAAAGATAGATATTAACTTTTATTTAAATGTTTGGTAGGTGTCACCTGTGAAGTCATCTGGTCCTGGACTTTTGTTGTTTATTTTGTTTATTTTTTAAAATTCCTGATTCAATTTTATTACTGGTATTGGGTCTGTTCACATATTCTAATTCTTCCTGATTCAGCACTGGGAGATGTTTTAGGCTATATTATTGTTTGTTGTCATTTCTTAATGATCTTTTGTGTTTCTGTGGTGTCAGTTGTAACTTCTCTTTCTGATTTTATTTATTTGGGTCCTCTTTCTTAGTGAATCTATAAAAATGTTTCTTACCTTTAATTTTTCAAAAATTAAATTTCAAAAATCTTTTCTACTTAAATTTCTTTCATTTATTTTTCCTCTGATCATTATTTATTTCCTTCTACTAATTTCAGTTTTGTTCTTCTTTTTCTAGTTCCTTTACCTATAAAGTTAGATTATTTACTTGAGTTGTTTTTTCCCCTGAGGCAGGCTTGTATCCCTGAAAACTTCCCTCTGTAAGTGGTTGACTTACTTCCTCTACTCTGTGCTTGCCTTTACCAGTCAGATTTTTCCTTTTGTAATTTTCATATTTCTAGTTGTATTTTTTCTTTTCTATTTAGAGAAGCCCCTTTGACATTTCTTGTAAAGCCAGTGCTGAACTCTTTTAGCTTTTGCTTATCTGACTACCTTGGTGGCTCAGACAGTAAAGCGTCTGCCTACAATGTGGGAAATCTGAGTTCAATCCCTGGGTCAGGAAGATCCCCTGGAGAAGGAAATGGCAACCCACTCCAGTACTCTTGCCTGGAAAATTCCATGGATGGAGGAGCCTGGTAGGTTACAGTCCATGGGGTTACAAAGAGTCAGACACGACTGTGCGACTTCATTCATTCACTCTCAGTAAAACTCATTATTTCTCCTTAAATCTGAATGGGTAGATTATTCTTGGTTGCAGAATGTTTTCTTTCTTCACTTTGAATATATAATACTGCTCCCTCTGGTCTTCAAAGTTTCTGTTGAAAAGTCAGCAGATGGACTTGTGGGAGTCCCCTGTTCATAAGTAGTTGATTTCCTCTTGCTGCTTATGTTTCTTTCTTAATCTTTATTCTTTTCCACTTTAGTTGTAATGTGTCTTGGTATAGATATCTTTGGGTTCATCTTGTTTTAGACTCTCTATGCTTCCTGAACCTGGATATCTGTTTCCTTTCTTAGGTTAGGGACATTTTCAGCTTTTGTTTCTTCTAATAATTTTCGTGCCCATTTCTCTCCTCTCCTTCTGGGACCTCCTATAAAGCAAATGCTAATGCATTTGATGTTTCCTCCGAGGTCTCTCAAACTGTCCTCAATTAAAAAAAAATTTTTTTTTTTCTGTTCGGTTTGAGTGACTTCTATTACTCTGTCTTCCAATTTACTCTTCCATTCCTCTGCATCACCTAAATTACTGTTGATTCATTTTGTGTAGTTTTTATTTAAGTTATAGTATTCTTTAGCTCTGTTTGAGTCTTCTTTGTATTTTCTAATGCTTTGTTAAACTTCTCACTGTGGTAATCCATTCTTGTCCTTAGCATCTTTAGGATGCTAAAGGATCCTAGCATCCAAGCATCTGAACATGCTTATTCACTGAGCATCTTTGTAGTCATTACCTTGAACTCGTTGTTGGGTAGGTTGCTTATCTCTCCTTTGTTTAGTTGTTCTTCAAAGATTTGGTCTTGTTCCTTCATTTGGAACATATTTTTCTGCCTCCTCATTTTGGCCTAAATGTCTGTTTAATTTCTGTATATTAGGTAGGTCTGTTATAATTGCTGATGTTGGAGATGTGGCTTTATATAGCAGACATTCTATGGGGCCCAGAAGCACAACCTTATGCTCTAAGAGGTGCCCTTATGTGGACTGTGTAGGTACTTCTGTTGTGGCAGGGCCAACTACTGAGGGCTGCTGGCAGGTAGGGCTGGTTCCTGGCCCCATTGGCTTCCAGGCCCTGCTTCTCACAGTGGCTTCTGACCCACTGTTGGGTGGCACCACGTCCTGGCATGGCTGGCTGCACAACCTCCAGAGGTGGGGGGCAGCCCAGGTCTGGTTCCAGCCCTCTGACTTAGATTTTATTTATTTATTTATTTTTTAAGTCACTCAGTCATGTCCGACTCTTCACGATCCCATGGACTAGACAGTCTATGGAATTCTCCAGGCCAGAATGCTGGAGTGGGTAGCCTTTCCCTTCTCCAGGGGATCTTCCCAACCCAGGCATCGAACCCAGGTCTCCTGCATTGCAGGTGGATTCTTTACCAGCTGAGCCACAAGGGAAGCCCCTGACTTAGATTTTAAAAGTCACTATGGTCTATGAGTTGGAGAAGGCAATGGCACCCCACTCCAGTACTCTTGCCTGGAAAATCCCATGGGCAGAGGAGCCTGGTAGGCTGCACTCCATGGGGTCGCTAAGAGTTGGACACGACTGAGTGACTTCACTTTCGCATCTTACTTTCATGCCTTGGAGAAAAATGGCACCCCACTCCAGTGTTCTTGCCTGGAGAATCCCAGGGACGGGGGAGCCTGGTGGGCTACCGTCTATGGGGTCACACAGAGTCGGATATGACTGAAGTGATTTAGCAGCAGCAGCAGCATGGTCTATGAGTAAATAATAGTCTGTAATTTTGAGAGGCTGGGTGGGTATGAATGAAAGTGGAAGGCTCAGCTGGAAGGCTTTGTATTATTTTACGCAGAAGATGTTTGAGGACTGGATAGAGTATTAACAATATGAGTGAAAAGAGAAAGTAAAAACAGATGAGAGACTGTCCCTATTTTCCAGATAAGTAAATGGAGGCTTAGAGAATTTAACCAATTCTTGTAGTAAGTGGTAAACTGGTATTCTATTCTACATCTAACTTCCCAGATCAACTTCAGCCAAATGCCATACAGATTTGTCACATTTAAAATTAATGAAGTTCAAATAAATGAGGTTTTACTGTAATTTGGGTAGATTAGGTTAAATTAAGAGATGTTAGCCCTGGTCCTATTTTTAGACATTTTCATTGATCATACCTGTTCATTGTCTTCATGTAGAAAATATTTAAAACATAATAAATTGGATGAAATTTGAATTATATCACCATTTTTACATGATTTTAATGGAAAATGAGGAAATCACTGCAGATATAAAACCCCTAGCCTCATTCAAACTTTCTGTAAAATACTGATGAACAAAACCTAAGAGTCAATCCGAGAAAGTTTGCTATTATCATTTTTGGGAATTGATAAATGATCAATGATATTTCTGAAGTTTTTTTTTTTTTTTCCCCTGCCTTAGGTTCAATTAAGATGAAAGTGAGTAATGGAGGCAATTATTTTGGGAGTAATTTAAAAGCAAATCTAAGGGGTGATACTTTGCATTGAAAAGTAGATGTTACTAGAACTAATCATTGTGATACCTTAACAAGGGAGAATATCCATTGATTAGATCTTTCTTCCTTTCGGCAATGAAATGACACTCTTTGGTTCTATTCTTGCAGTAGTACTTAAAAAAGTTTATTGGAGAAGAAATTGACTCCTTTATCATCAAGTTCATAGAATCCTTTTCGTACTTTTCCCCACTATATTTCTGTTGTCTGTGATCTCTGAGTTACCAACAAGGTGATTTACTTATAACTCTAAAACCTCTCTGTTCCTCAATTTATAGGAACCTCTCTGTTCCTCTATTCCACATAATCGAGATCTTCAAAGTAAGCATCTTTCAAAGAGTGACAAGCAAAATACAGCTGCAGGATAAGTAACTCCCTTTTAAGCAGCTTTGCCTGCTGTCATTGTTGACTGCTGGAGGTGGTGATCCATGTCAGTCACTGAAACGACACCTTGGCAAGATTGCAATCTGCTCCTGGGGTTTCTGTGGATGGGAGCACTTTTAGGTGATGAGATTTTCATATATTCCAAGTACCACACACAGTGCCTGGAACATAGTAGGTACCCAGTAAATATTTATTAATAATAATTATCAAATCTTATTTTGAAAGCTTTCCTAACACAGGGTAGGCAACTTTGTTGCAGAATGGAGCAATGCAGGAATTTCCTTGTCAATCCTAGATAAAGTTTATTAATACTAGAATAAATAACTCTTCAAGTAGGAAGAGACTTTTAGCAGGACTCAATGGATTGATATAAACTTATATTTTTAAGCCATCAAACTAAGAAGAGGTTAAGACTAACGTTTACTTATTAAGATAATTTCCTAATCATTCTTATAAGAACTTAATGAGTGACAAACTGACGCTGGATATAAATTTATGATTTCCCAAAATAACATTTGATTGGTTTGAGTGATGTCTTACATCAAGTAATCATAGTTAATTTTTGCTTCTGGAGAGATTTGACTTTACCAGTCTATCATGTCATCAGATGTATTTCAAGAATGATTTCTTTGTCTGTTGATACAAAGTTAAAGAATTCCTATGGAGATTCTTAAATCTATAACTTGTATTTTTATCAGGGCAGAGGGAAAAAATACAGCATAGTGGCAGAAAGACTATATCTTCTGAAATATACTGCAAATACATAAGGAATGATTTTACACTAAAATATCTTAAGTCATATAAATTAAGGGCAAAGTTAGGATTTTTCCCAATATGGATTTTGGTGCAAAAAGCAATGGGTCACTTATTTTAAGATTAAAGAAAGGTCAATAAATGCTGTGATCTCAGTTCTATTGTGAATATCAGCAGTTACAGGAATGAGAGAATAGGAGTTTTAAATGAAATCCACTGCTAAAGCCAGTGTCAGTTATTTTTCTTGTTATATTTATTTTTCTTGTTATGCTTATTTCTTTAACTTTTAACATCTGTAATTAAGACTGATTTTGATTTTAACTCACAAAATAATCCAGGTCTAAAAGAGATTTCAGAGAGTTAAAATAGGATATATATAAAATGGGGATAAAATTGTTACATTTTATGTTTCCAGATTCTTTTCTGAAGGATACATTTTGAATGATTTCCTCTTTTTTTTTGGTAATGAACCGTGTACTCTAATAAACAAAGCCCTAATGACATTAACAGCATAACCACAGAAGGCACAATGAGAATTGGGAATAGGCTAATCCTTAATGTCTAGAAACAACTACACAACGTATGGAAATGGAGAGCTTAACCTGGGTGAAGAAAAGGTTTTATGTCTAATTTCAGTACTCACTGCCGGGACTGATATGAGGAGTCTGGCTCTGGCTGTCTATTGACCCAGGTTTCAGTTTTGCCACTGGACCAGGCATAGCACCGTTTTTTCATTATTAGAAGGTCTCTGCCCTTCTCCATAGCAGTGGTGGGTGCTTATGCTAAGAGCCACTCTGGTTCCCCAGTTTATCATTGTGCTTGAGATGTGGCGTTGAGCCCAGGGATCTTGTTCTCAAACCCTGGCTGCACACTGGAAACATCTGTGAACTTTTGTAAACTCCCTGTATCCTGGCCCCTCCTTTCTCTAGATATTCTGACTTAAGCGGTCTGGGTAGTGGCTCAGGATTTGGGGTTTTTGGAAATCTACTTGGTTATTTCTAAGGTGCAACTAGAGTTGGGAACCACGGGTCTAGTAAAAGTTTGGAGGAAGGAAGAAAACATTTTGTGAAGCTGTCTTAGTTCCCATCCTCGATATTGTGTTTTCTCACAGGTGCCTCAGAAAACCTAGTGAAACCCATCTCCAGTGAACCCAGTGAGGGTATTCATGGTTTTTGACTCTTTCCTAAATTGGGCTTCCCTCATAGCTCAGTTGGTGAAGAAGCCGCCTACAATGCAGGAGACCCTGGTTCGATCCCTGGGTCAGGAAAATCCACTGGAGAAGGGATGGGCTACCCACTCCAGAATTCTTGGGCTTCCCTTGTGGCTCAGCTGGTAAAGAATCCGTCTGCAATGTGGGAGACCTCGGTTCAATCCCTGTGTTGGGAAGATCCCCTGGAGAAGGGAAAGGCTACCCTCTCCAGTATTCTGGCCTGAAGAATTCTCTGGCCTGCATAGTCCATGGGGTTGCAAAGAGCTGGATACGACTGAGCGACTTTCACTTTCACTTCACTTTAAATTGTTTTCTGGGTTCTCTTTGCCCAGAATCTTTCCTACTTGGAAAACTTAAAAGAGAGGTCAGAGAAAGATAAGCAATCCTGATGATACTTAGCATCATATTGGGGCACATGGTAGAATGGATTCTTTTAAAGGTAAGTGAATTGGGCAGAATGGATGGTAATGGATTGACATGCCAAAATGCATATATAATAAAATCAATCAAAGAAAACAATTTTATCCAATGGTATTACAGTAAATAAGCATTGGTATAGGATTTGGGAAGTCTTAGTTTTAGGTACTGACTTTATCATTACCAGCTGTGTGACATATCCAATTTGCCTACCCTCTTTGAGCTTTCACTTCCTTACCTATAACATAGAAACAACACCTGCTATACTTTGTTTACATGGTTGTTATGATGATTAAGTTATGTTACAAAAGTGAAATAACATTTTGTATTTTTAGATGTTATACAAATGTTATTAGTATGGGTTAAACTACTTTAATATGTATTAATGTGAACATATTTTGTGGTTCAATTTTTCAACAAGGGAATAATTCTGGGGAACAATGGTTATAAAAACTAATTAAATCAATGTGTCATAGTCTTCAACTAATCTGCTTGGGTGGCAAGCTTATATAAAATGAAGAATGCATCATTTGTAAATCTGATATATTAACCTTACATAGAATATAATTGGTTATTGGTTGTGAAAAAAGTTCTATATCATTTTTCTCATACTTAAAGGGTTTTTTATCCCAACAGTTAATGAGCCCATGGTAACCATTAAAGGGAAAACAAACAACCCTATAAGAATAGAAACAATTGTGATTCTGTTAGAGGAGAATTCTTAGTTTTATCTTAAACTGTAGTGTCTCAGTCAATGTGGGCTGCTGTAACTAATTACCATAGGCGGGGTGGCATAAACTATAAACATTTATTTCTTGTAGTTCTGGAGACTGGGATGTTCTAGAGCGAATGTTAGCATTGTTGGGTTCTAGCGAGAGCCCTCTTCTGGATTGCAGACTGTTGACTTGCATCCTCATGCAGCTGAGAGAGGGCAGATTAGTGCTCTGGCCTCTTCTTACAAAGGCACTAATACCATTCAGGAAGGTTCTGCTTTTATGACCTGTCTCCAAAAGACCCCACCTCCAAATACGATGACGTCGGGAATCAGATTTCAAAATGTTGATTTTGGAGGGTTGCAAACGTCCGGTCCGTTACACGTGGCTCCCTGAAGTGGAGTGACAGTTGATGTCGTTGCTCCCACTTACCAAGCCAATGCTGTGTGCAGGGCGCTGCGCTGTCTTTCACGTACTTCGTTTGTTTAGGCCCCACATCTGTGTGAATTAGGTTCTATTATTATATCCATTTTATTGCTGAAAAGCAAAACCGAGGGACACAGAGGCTGTCACTTTCCCCTTAAACCAAAGTCATCTGCCTCAGATCCCTTTGCTTTTAATGACTGAACTGTACTATCTTTCAGTAATCACTGTTACACTATCTTCCGGTAATCGTGGTTTATTAGCACGTTGATTTGGAGAGAGTTGGTGAAAGGAGCTCAGAAGCAGGTGGGGATGAAGGATAGCCTGGCATCTCTTTCACAATTAGTTTCCTTGGCTTAGTGAGTGGAGCTACAGGTGAACTGTTTGGAGGGTGGGGCTGCACACTCCATACCGGGAAACTTATTCTCACAAGTTTACTGTGGATGGCTACAATTTAGTCACCCTGCTTCCAGGGACAGAGTGTGACATGGCTGGGGCTTCAGTGCACTGGAGCTTTAAGGGTATCAGAAGGCAACGTTTTAGGCTCAGACACAAACCCTCTCAACATCAGCAGTGACAGTGGTCTCCTCAAGCAATAGGCTTGAGATATATGTAACTCAGGGCTAGGAAGAAGGTTATGGCTGATTGCACTTGATCATCAGAATAGGAAACATTTCCTTGGAAGTTCAAGGGGAAACCTGTGAGGTATTTTGCATTCTCAAAGGGAGACAGATTCCAGTAAAACATAGGTGATTCCTATTAATGTGACCTCATAGTTCTTGTTGGCTGGAGTGGCTTGAATAGCAATAGCAGCAAGAATGATAATGATAAACTTACCAAATGCCCTGGTAAGTTCTTTGTTATTGTTTAGTCACTAAGTTGTGTCCGATTTTTTGAGACTTTGACAATTATCTTAATCTTTAAAGCACTTAGATCTAGACAGCTAGGTATTACTAATATCCTCATTGTACTGATAAAGATCTTGGAGACAGATAATTTCCCCAAGTTCACACAAATTAATCAATGCAGGTGAGATTAAATCAGATGTTTTTGATTCCAAAGCCCATATCATAGACTGTTTATTTCTTAAAAAAATCTAGTTTAAGAGGGTATCATACTTTTTTTGATTAGAGCCACCATGATTATTGAAAGTGGTTGAAAGTCAGCCAGCCTGGAACACTAGTCTTGGAATGTGAACATAATGGAGCATAGCTGGTGTTTTTTGTTAGCGCTCATAGTTATGAGCTACCGATTTGGGCTTCTCTAGTTTCTCAGCTGGTAAAGATTCCTCCTGCAATGCAGGAGACCTGGGCTTGATCCCTGGGTTGGGAAGCTCCCCTGGAAAAGGGAAAGGCTACCCACTCCAGTGTTCTGGCCTGGAAAATTCCATGGACTATGGGTCGCAAAGAGTCGGACATGACTGAGCGACTTTCACTTTTCATAGTTATACTCTAACTGATCCCATGACCTGCAGAAACTGCTAATCATTTAGGAACAAGTGAAATTAATTACCCTCTAAATGCAGATTAAGTCAAAAGTGCTTTGAATAAAGGGATTTTGATTGTTTTACACTAGAAAGGCCAGGATTGATCAGTGATTCCAAGTTATAGTCACAGACTTGTGTTGATCTCAGATATCAAAAAAATGGTTCTCTGATCCTGCCAGAGGACACCTCAATGTAAGATTTATGTCTGGTTAGGAATATGAATGGATTCCATCTAACTTTGAAGGAGAAGAATGTTGAAATATTGAGAGTCATATAAATATAAGCACTGAGAATGATAATGGGGCAAAGGGATTCAATGACTGTTACTAAAATATTAAGTTATAATATACCTAGCACACCACACTGTATCATCTATTTCCAGGATACATGGGCCTGCCTGATTTACCAGTTTCAGAAACTCTTTCATCGTGGGTGCACAGTCCAGTTGATTCCTCAACACAGACCAGGCCCAGCATTCTGGAACTCAGCATGAGGTTACCTAGCAGTTTTTCTCTAACATTAAGATCTAGTTACTGTTTAAAGTCTTTCCTTATTCTTGTGCCTTAGTCCTGCTCTGTCTGCTCTGGTCTCCAAATGCTGACGTTTCCTTCTGTGGTGAAATCCTGGCTTGATAATTTTTCCAGGACTGCAGTTTCTTTTTCTGAACACCTTGAATTTGTTTCAAAACTCCAACCTGATGACTGAGAAATCATTCAAGGTCCTCTGTTGCTGACCATCTTCCTGCACCACATCTGTGACCATCTTCAGCTCTTGAACGTTGTCATCCATTTGCATGAAGGGACTGCTTGCCATTGCAGTGCTTCTCAAAGCTCAGCTTTCATCACAAATCACTTGATGAACTTTTGTAATTCGGAACTCTGGGAAACACCTACGAGAAATTTAGATTTAGCCAGGCTAAGGAAGAGTCTAAAAATGTGCATATATCCGTAGGTGGGATTCTGCAGGTGGGAAGAACACCACACCGAGGCAGAGAAACACTGCTCCATTTTCTGTTGCTGCACCGGTGATGACCAACATTGGACGTCCTATTCTACCAGGTTTGGGTAACAGCTTGGGTCACTTTTCCCCAAGCTCTTGCAGCTTTACTCTACTCCAGTTGTCCTTCAGACCTCATCTTAGATGTTGCCTCTCCTTGCTCCAGTAGACTGTGAGATGCCTCTTGTACTTGCTATTGTACATCCTGTTCTTATTCCTACCTAGCACACAGCTCACTGCTTTTCTCTGTTTACTTCTTCAGATGAACTGTGAAGACTATGAACTCTCATGGGACATTTAATGTCACATTCGCTTAGGAGTACTCTAAAGTGGCATATCAGGCAGGGAGGAGGAGGACAAGAAATAGTTATGTAATAGTTAGGTTTAAATGATTCTAGGTTGTGCCTGGTGGCTCAGATGGTAAAGAAGCCACCTGCAGTGCAGGAGACCCAGATTCCATCCCTGGGTTGGGAAGATCCCCTTGGGGAGGGAATGAGGTTCCCATTCCCTGGTGGGATACTCCAGGTGGGATACTGGTGAATACACTCCAGTATTCTTGCCTGGAAAATTCCATGGACAGAGGCGCCTGGTAGGCTACAGTCCATGGGGTCTCAAAGTGTCAGATATGACTGAGTGATTAACACTTTCACTTTGGTCCTAGTCTCTTGTTCAGCTGAGTCACTTGAAGTCATATGTCTCTAAGATGTATGAGAACTGAGGTTAGTGTCTAGCCTGACCTATTGATTGCTAGGCTATGGCAGGGCTTCCAACACTGGTTCTCATGAGAGGATCAACCTCAAGTCAAAATATGAAACCAAGCCAATGTGCTATCTTAAAATTCAAAATACTCTAATTTTCAGTGCACATGACATATTATGCTCAGATAGTAAGGAATTTGCCTGCATTGTGGGAGACCTGGGTTCAATCCCTGGGTCAGAAAGAGCCCCTGGAGAAGGAAATGGCAACTCTCTCCAGTGGTCTTGCCTGGAAAATCCCATGGACAGAGGAGCTTGGCAGGCTATATAGTCCAGGGATTGCAAAGAGGTGGACATGACTGAGCAACTTTCACAATGACATATTGTGGATACAGGGAAAGTAGGAGACTTTTGTTTTAATTCTTGAATGGACCTAGTGTTCTGAGATGATTGATAAATTTCAGAAAATGGAAGTTTCCTAATAATTTTCTTCTTTCTAATTGTAGTTAGTCTCTAGTTTCATGTAGGAAACCTAAAAATCTCAGAATCCATGCATACTATTAGTTCTTGAAAGGACTTTTGAGATGATCATTTTTACAGATGAGGGAAGTTGGGTTAAATATTTACTTAGTGTCTACAGTGTGCAACAAAACAAAATAAAAACTCAGTCTGGAGTCTATCACATGCTCAGGCTCACATGGCTCCTTAGCTTTACATTTCAGCTAGGTCTCAGGTCTCCAGATCTCTCTGACAGTCCCTGCTCTGTCCAGAAGTTTTCGTGCTGAAGAAGAATCATGGAGACCACAGCATGTACTTGTCTGTTTCAGTCCTGCCCTAAAGCTGGTTTATTTCACTCTCCACTGGATTTTCATGATTTATTTCTATAATGCATTTTTTTCTCCTAAGGTCTCATTTTATTTTAATATTTGGCCTGTTGAGTGTGTGTACTTCAGGGCTAATTATCTTATTACTTATTTAAGACACATAACTGGAACTGGCAATAGGGGAACATTTAAGTGGTGCTTAAGAAGGAAATGGAGGGCAGTTGAGAATGGCCATACTTATGCAGTTTGATGTTTTTTGGCTCATGTTTTATGAACATAGATTTTATGTTTTTGTATATATCCTAAAATATAATTAAACTATTGCCAACTGCTGATGTTCCTCTAATGGAAAAAAGCTGAGGTTTGGGTAATATAAAATGGAGGACAGTCCAAAAATGAATAATATTTGACACTTGAGTGTTTTTATACCCATTTTTTTCCCCCAACAAATCTTTGCTAAGCATCTTTGTGTGTCAGGCACTATGCTGGGCACTGGAGACATTTTTACTCATCCATATAAAAACATGGAAGCCAATTTAGAATTTCATCTTTGATAAAATGTTAGAGGTACAATATTGAACAATAGACAAGCTATTGAGAAGCTGTTTTTCATCCTACATTTAATTCCTCCCAGAAATCTGCTCTTGGTGGGGACTTGACTTCTTTCTTAGATTAATCTAAGGTATATTTTCTTTCACCAGGACTTCCCTGGTGGCTCAGATGGTAAAGCGTCTGCCCACAATGCAGGAGACCTGAGTTCCAACCCTGGGTTGGGAAGATCCTCTGGAGAAGGAAATGGCAACCCACTCTAGTACTCTTGCTTGGAAAATCCCAAGGACGGAGGAGTGTGGTAGGTTACAGTCCATGGGGTCACAAAGAGTTGGACATGACTGAGTGACTTCACTTTCTTATTTTCTCTCAAACTGTCTTTGAAGAAATCGTCTTGGATTAGCTGGTATCTTTGTATGAAAACTGCATAGAAAGTTTGCCATGTCAACAGAGTTGTCATTATGTTAATGTTAGCTGATTGATTAAGGTAAAATGTTAGTTGCTAATGTAATTTCTGAGATACATAATCAGCCCTCCATATCCTCAACTTCTGCATCTGCAGAATCAACCAACCACAGATAAAAATATTTGAAAAAATTTCAGAAAAGTTCCAAAAAGCAAAATTTGAATTTGCTGTGCACTGGCAACAGTATAGATAGTATTTATATTGTACTCACAACTATTTGCATAGTATTTACTTGGTATTAGGTATTATAAGTATTCTAGACATAATTTAAAGTATATGGAGGTTATATGTAAATGCTGTGTCATTTTATATAAGGGCTTTGAGTATACCTGAAATTTGGTAAGAGGGTTCCTAGAACCAATCCCCCTTGGATACTGAGGGACAACTGTAGTTTAAGTTATGTTTTAGATAGAATAAGTTTTCTCAATACACTGGGAGCCGAGCTCTGCCTTTTACATGCCATAGTGTCTGGTCAGCTGACTAAAATTGAATTGTACCATTAAGGAAAAATCTCAGTAAGTATGAAAAAGATTTAATAAGAATTAGTACTCTTTTAGCGGAGAAGGCAATGGCACCCCATTCCAGTACTCTTGCCTGGAAAATCCCATGGACGGAGGAGCCTGGAAGGCTGCAGTCCGTTGGGTCGCCGAGGGTCGGACACGACTGAGCGACTTCACTTTCACTTTTCACTTTCATGCATTGGAGAAGGACATGGCAACCCACTCCAGTGTTCTTGCCTGGAGAATCCCAGGGACGGGGGAGCCTGGTAGGCTGCCGTCTATGGGGTCGCATAGAGTCAGACGCGACTGAAGTGACTTAGCAGCAGCAGTACTCTTTTAGACAGGAAGTCACAGACCAATAAATGGTGATGGATAGTTCTTCTCTCTTGAAGCTAAACACTCCTAAATGGTTACAGTAAGGATATAATAATATTTCTGATGCTGTTAATCATTCCGGAACTGTTGTGGATTAGTTCATTTTCTCAAAGATAGAAGTACAGTTTCAGGTATCCCCTACACAAAATAATAGATAACATATCTGAAATGCAAACTAGTATCTAAAATCTAAAAGTTAAGGAAAAAACAAAGGACCCTATATATTGATGAAGGTTAAAGAGTGGAAGTAGAGACCTGGAAAGTAGTACTCTTAAAGGGATACACACACATATGATACACATATACACATATACCTTTTATAGATGATACGAGTGAGAGGTAGTTAAGCTTCATTCCTGTCTATTAGCTTTCTTGTCCACTGGATAGACTCAACAATTAGGTGAAACCTACTAAAGCCTTAATGTCTTTTAAGAGGAATTCACCAGATTCTTCTGCTTAAAAGATTATTACTTTTACTATATTTGTATTAAGATCTTATCTTCATAAGTTCTTTGTCAAAATATAAATAGAAGTGGGAAATGTTAGGGCATGCTAACTGTGTAAGGTTTAGCTCAGAGACATTTTGCAGATTAACACAGTGTTGCTCAACATAAAGGCAACGACATGGTATTTTAGAAATATGAGCAATTTTGGATGGGGAATGAGTGAGGATCAAGGGGTGATAGGAAGCTCCTGAGGATGACATGTAGCCCTAAAAGAGGTACTAAGGGTTTTGGGGCGATGGGAATGGATGGAAAGACTTGGGCAGATGAAGCTCATGGAGACACTGCTCTTTTCTTGTTGGCGGCCTGTACTACCATTAGCTCATCTTGGTAGTGCTATCCTGCATGCTCTCTGACTCGGATTAAGCAGGACATATAAAATTTCAGAGGAAATCATTCTACCTTCCTTAAATAGCTGCTTTGAAGACTAATGAGGTAATGCTTAAAAATGCTGGGGATAAAAGGTTTAGTATAAATGTTTTTACACCTTGCCCCAAAGAACTCTCTTTTAAGATTGGTGTTTTAAACTAAATGTAAATGCCTAATGTTGCTGATGCCTTCATCCCATTAGTAGGGAGTTACCACATTGGCAGCTGGGCAGAATATTAGTATTTGATTCTCTCTAATGTTTTCCTTGCCTATTCCCTGAGACATTTTCCACAGGAATGAGTCATATCAGGGTTGGGTCAGTCATTTCATATAGATGTAAAGTCAGAGGGCAAGGATCCAGTCCAGAGCCTCAGGCAGGGCTAGATCACACACTGATGCTCCAAATCCCAGTGATTAAGAGCCAGCAAAGCAAATATTGGGCAGGAGGAGATGGGGTCGACAGAGGATGAGATGGTTGATGGCATCATCGACTCAGTGGACTTAAGTCTGAGCAAACTCTGGGAGATGGTGAAGGATGGGGAAGCCTGATGCACTGCAGTCCGTGGGATAGCAAAGAGTTGAACATGACTGAACGATAGAACAACAAAAAAGCAGATACAGGAAGATCCATACATACACTAGTAAATCTAGACAGAACTTGATTTTACTTTTGCATAAATATGAATTTGGTCTAACTCTGAAAAATATAAAATAATCATTCATGGTTTACTCTTGCTTTAGTTTCTGATGATACAAAGAAGTAAGGGACCAGTAGAGTGCGCAGGGTGTGAATGTATCACAGTCCTGCCCTGGTCAAGAGAAATAGGAGCGGGAAGACAGGAACACTGCTTCTTGTGGCTGCAGGAATAGGTCAGTTGATTCTAAGTTGGGAAAGACTTCCTGAGTGTCATCTGTAATTTCTTTCTTGCCTTTTTATTTCTCCATATCAGAGACCTATGCTTTATATAACTGCATTCTCAAAGAGTGAAACCTGGATCAAATCATCAATTTGCATCTTATTCTGCAGCATGGCTTGATGGAACAGCAAGGGGAATTTCAAAGGGAGTAGCAACTTACTGGGGAGAGTATAACAGATGAGGAAACCTGTACCATCTTATTTTATTGGGACACACTGAGTAGAAAAGAGGCGATGAAAGGCAAGAATGTGGGTCAGGGTGGGGGGACTCCATTTCTACAAAAGGGGAAAATAAAGGTTCAAATACTTTATGTGGAAAGAAACAGGGCCTCTAGACTTATGAGTTAGCAAATCTATTTCTTTTCTCCTCAGGGTGGATCTGTTTTCTTTAGCACTTGCATTTCTCCCTGCAAATGTTGGACTTTGCATTTTAAAATAGAACACCTAGAAATAGTATCACAGAAGAAAATGGCAACCTACTCAGTATAGTTGGCTGGGAAATCCCACAGCCAGAGGAGTCTGGTGGACTATATAGCCCATGGGCTTACAAAGAGTTGGATATGACTTTAAGACTAAGCAGCAGCAGAAGAAATATACCTGTAAATTCTCCAGTAGGAAAGAAGGAAGTTTCTATACCTGTTTTGCCTGTGAAGGATCCTAGATAATAAATATGCTGAAATATATGACTCATGATATACTGCAATTCCAAGCAGTTGGGCTTCAGAATAGGAAAAGGATTTTTTCAGAGAATGAGAGAAGATAGGGAGGGAGGTTAAACTTGATAAAGGTTATCTGATTCTGGGGTTGTTTGGAGGAGGGAAAGGGAACCTCTAGCTCTCCCAGGAAGCACAACCAGAAGGCCAGAACCGCCTTTCCTTTTGTTCTGGTCTGTCTGCAAGAACCTCTGCTTGCCCACAGAAGGAAACCTGCAACACTTCGGCCTATAAACACCAGCATACCAACTGTACTGTCTCTGCCCAGCTATTTTGGGTAAGCTAGAGGAAAAATAGCAGACTGCTTGGGAGGAAGCTTGGGGGCCCGCCAAGGCCATGACGTACAGGTTTCCAAGCAAAGCTATGGCTGAATCAGAAAAAGCGTGTCTTAGTTGGGCACAGATACAAGGCCTGCTCCTCTCAAATTTCTCAGCTTATCTCACAGGAAGAAGAGGTATGGATTCAGAGTAACTCTCCACCTCTCAGAGGTCAGTCAGCAGGCCATCAAAGTATATTTTATTGAAGTTTCATGTAACTTAGAAGGGGAGGTTGGTGGCGGTGGTCTGAGTTTTTTTTTTTTTCTTTTTACTTTGCCATTTGGCCACCAAATAGCTCATATACCCTTTTCAGTGAAGCCAAAGATTCCCACTGGAGAAATAATTAAAACAACTGGCATTTTCCTAAAGCTGTTTAAAGTTTCAATAGCTCTAGTGAGTGGCTGTACAACAGTGGCGTTCACATTGCTGTTAACTTGAAAAATAAAGAGACTTCGAAAAGAGTATTTTTCTCGTGTTAGGTTGTTCCCAGTTTCTGGACCTGATAGCTAGATGAGTGGTTTATTTTTCTCTTACTGGATGTGGATTGAATTGATAACAAGGTCATCTATTGGATATTGAATAAAATAACTCAGAAAAAAGTCACCAAATTTCAAACCCGCATCTGAATAAATCAAAGGGCTTCTCTCTTCTTATTCTTGTTTTTCATAGAAGGATCTAGGCTACATCTATTGAAATCTGTTAGCTTTTCAGAAAAGTAGTTTTCTGTCTTAAATGGTCAGATAAATATTGGACATAATTTTTAAAAATGCATGTTTTGAATACAAGCATTTTAAGAATATGCTTCTTCTTTGTCCAGGAAACATCTTACCTAAAGCTCAGTAAGTTCAAAACAGTTTAGTAATGATGAGAATACTCATCTTGAAATCATATTGCTAACATTTGAATGTGTGAAATTTTCTCATGAAGAAGAGCCATATTTTAAAAACCAATTATATTAGTCAACTTGGGCTGCCACAGCAAACAGCATAAATTAGATGGCTTAAACAACAGAAATGAATTTCTCACAGTTTTGGAGGCTGGGAAGTCCAAGATCAAGGTGCCAGCCAATTCAGTTCCCGTTGAGAGCTCTCCTCTTGGCTCACAGTTACCTTCTCCCTGTGTCCTCACGTGGTAGAAAGAGAGTGATTTCTGGTGTAGTTTCTTATTTTATAAAGACACCAGTTCTGTGAAATCAGGGTTTCGCACTTGTGGCCTCCTTTAACCTCAGTCACCCCTTTGTTCTATTTTCAGTACAGTCACTTGGAGATTAGTGCTTCAACATAGGCATTTTGGGAAGGACACATCAGCCCATGGCAATTCTGGGTAGTGTGAAACCTTTTGATAATGTAAACCTTGATTCAAGAAACAGATCATTCAAGGATCTGATCAAGAATCATTCAACAGATCATTACTTCATTTTATTGAAGTAAAAATCTTCATAGTTTTGATATTTCTTTTCTGGGGAAGAGACATATAAAAGGATACCTTCTTCTCTCATACTGAGAATGTATTTTAAAGTCAAAACAGGATATAAAGTCAAGTCATCATCTTCAGAATTTATTTGAACTTCACATTCAGTTTGATTTAGAGAAAGAAAGAGAAGGAGGGAGAGAGAGTTGGAAGAAAGATGAAGTGGGCAGAGAGGGAAAAGAGAAAAATAAACAGAGACAAAAATGGTCTCAGAGAAGGACAGACGTTCTGGAGAGAGAATGAAAGACCATGTGGAAGTGTAGGTAACAAAGGTTCATGGAAGGCTGGGTCAGTGAAGGGTGAGGTTGGAAGATGAGCCTGTTACCGTCTAGTCTGGGGGTTAGTAGAAGCTCCGGTCTCAAGTACCTGGGTTCAAAACCTTCATCATATCACCAGTCATTCACTGTTTGACCTTGAGCAGGTTGCTTCATCTCTCTGAACTCAGTTTCATAATCACATGCTTTCCTCAGTATATTATTTGCTGTTCCTGAGGTAAGGGTTAAATGAGACAATAGTTAGTGCCTAACAAATAATAGTTCAATAAAAGTTATCTATTGATAATACCAATTGTGTCCCTATGATGTATGATCTGTGGCTGTTGGTGATGACTCCTTACAATGGGGATCTCACTCAGGTTATTTTGTTCTGTGTCCTGGAATCTGTTCCCCATGCTGGTTATAGACTCTTGAGTTATCTTGCATATGATTTTACAGCAGGCATCTTGATTAAATGTAGAGTTCCCATACAGTCTCCTCCAACTGTGGATTAAAGATGGTACCCTTGATGGCAAACCTCTTATTGAGGCTCATTATAGTTGAGGCTCAATAAAGATCTCTTAATGGATAAATGTCATTTGATACATCCATTCATTTATTTAAGAGAATGATTTGGATTTGAAGTAATTTGAATACTTGTGTTAAACACAATTTGAGAAAATTACAAATTTTCTTAATCCTGAATTTCTCCTTTATTAAAGGGATATGCAAGACGTTTGTGGAATCTGATTCACCATGTGAATGGAAGCTCTAAAGGTCTTCTTGATTATCTTCCTTTCTTGCCTTTTTTTGATCCCAAATTCCTGTGCTTGGAGAGAGGCAGTTCCTTTGGGGACTTTAATTTCGTGACCAGAAGCAGAAAGTATCAGTGACCTGCTCTGAGAAATTTGCATTTCTGTTTGACTGATGATGCAGCTGGGAAGAGGTTCAGCTAAGGCAGGTCTGAGAGGGGCCTGTTGCTCTGCCGGATGTTCCTGAGGCAGCAGTCCTATGTTATGTGGCTCTGCAGGTGTTGTAGAGTTTGTGAAAGGTGTATGGGTAAACTGAGGCATGACCCAAAGGACCCTGCTTTTCATTCACATCATTCCTTCTTTCTGTTCTCATATTTCCTCTTTCTCTTGCCTTCTCTTTTCCTGTTTACTGCCACATTTCCAGTAACGTGGCCTGTTTGGATCAGAACATGAGTTCTAAGAAGATATTCATCACATGGGGCATGGAAAGAAAGGATGCAGGGGAACAGAGCACTGAAAGGAAAGCAATTCAAGCACATAAGAAACTGCTTCCTGTTACTCGCTGCCTCTTTTGAGGACTCTTACAGCCGATACTTTGTCTTTTCATTTTACATAGTGAGCTCCTTTCTCTTCGACTTTTAAATTCTCTCCCTCTCTCTGCTTTAGGCCATACTGAAGAGTGCATATTCATATATACTATTACCGTGTCTGCATGGATGAATGTACTCTAAACCTGTTGTCTGAGATACTACATCAAGAATCTCATCTGAATCTTATCTCGAGGGGTGCTGAGAGGGTGGCAGGATGGGGGATTTGGGAGGGTATAATTTGCAGAAGTTACAGGAGGGCAGGGAAGAGAGTTTGGATCACAGAGCACAATGGTTCCCTTGAGAACCATGCATCCTCATTACGATTATTTGTATTCCCCACAAAGCTTTAGTTCCTCCCTTTCTGCTTTTCTCATTTTCTGAAGCCAGGCTGCTGCTAGGATTGGCCTAACTGAGGATTTCTGGGTTATACTTCTAGGCTCGTGTGCTTCTTGCCAGGAGCGCCTCCCTAGACTGACTTGGCAGCTCCGTGTGCAAGGATGTGGCTGGCACACTTTCTTTCCTATTAGTATCTGGTTCAATTAGTGTTGCCTGACAGGCTGAGGGAGTGTCTACAGCCTTGTGGGGGAGTGACAGCAGAAACCTGCTTTTTGTCTGGTGACCCTCCAGGGACTTCTCCATCAGGATTTGAATCTGGGGTGCACAACCCGCTGCATCTCATTCTCTGCTAATTTGCATCTTAAGCGAAGCATCTTACTTTCTAGTCATCCATATTTATGATCTATCATAGTACATGGGTGACTCCTTTCAGTGCAATTTTCCAATGCCATTAGTCTCTGGATTCCAAATTAGGGCCACCCTGATAAATAGGCACATAATTTAGCAGATTTCAAAGAGGGATTAGATAAACAGGGGTAAAGAACAATAAAATAATACTTGCAGCACAGCCAATTTAGAGAAGGAGTGCATTTTATGTCAACATCTGATCACCTTAAATGGCATATTACATATAACAGTAGTCATAAATGTGCCTTAATATTTGTATAGTATTTAAAAATGTACCATGAATTTTCACATGTATTTTTTAAATGTGTTTCCCTCTTAAAATCTGTGAAATCTGGCAGGATGGGAGTGCAGATGAGAGAACTATCAAGGAGATAAAAGACATCAAAAGTTTCAGAACAGACCTGAACCTTAGCCTTCTGTGTCCTAGTCTTGTCCTTTTGCCACTATAACATATTGTTTGATAGAGTAATTTTAGACTGGATAAATGTTTAGAAAATTCTGTCCAATCAACAACAACTGAACCTCCGCATATGGTATTGTATTAGATTTCATGTACAAAGATGAATAAGAATCCAGCCTTCATATTTCTCCTATTTACTAATTTCTGCCACTAATACTCATGCTCAGAAATTAGTCTGGGATTTTATGGTCTGGATATTCAATTTAGCATCATCTGTCTCCAGCAGGATTCTGAGATGGAGCTAGCTTTCATGCTAGAACCGGGGTTTGTGTTTTCTGCTAAACCAAGGAGAACTTGCATCCTGTATGTGCTTCCTGATTTTAGATGAATAAGGACAGCTCTTTTCATATATTCATGACAATGAATCCTAAGGAAGCCTGGATAACAGCTGAATTATCTTGACGTCCTAGGACAGGTGTGTCAGTATTCGCTTAATGTGGTAACTTAGTCTTGCTCTTACTAGAAAAGTGTGGTTCTGGTGGGAAAGGAGAGTGTATGTGAGAGAGAGAGTTTGGAAGGAGGGCTAGAGGTTGAAGAAATTTATGGTTTAGAGTGATCTTAAGAGATACTGTGTGATTCTTGATCGTCCCTTACTGGAAGGTTCGTCTCTACCTTAAAAAATACATTCTTAACTTGTAGTGACCATCTGATTTTTCTCCTTTCTTGTTTGGATCTTAGGTCTATAGTTCTAATGCCATTTCTAACCCTCAGTTGCTTCTTGTTAGCATAATATGCAAATTTTCCCCTCCTGCCTTTTTCTTAATGTCTCAAAGGTATAAAGGACCTAATTGCAAAACCAGGTGCCGGTGTTTTCTCATATTTTTTTTCCCACCTCCATATAATAGCAGACAGAAATGACCAAATCTTCTTACTTAACATTACCCTTTTCTTTAGACTTAAAAGTTTCCTATATTGTATGTTTTTCTTTTCTCTGTTTCACTGTTCTGATTCTTGCAGTAAGCTCCTAAATACGGACACTACTAGATTCAGTTCTCTCTATATGCTATCCGTATACTCATTGGATATTTTATTTGTAACCATGCATTGAATAATCATCTATATGACAATGATTTATAGATCAGTAGAACCTACTACCTCATCCTTCATCCAAGGTAAGGAGCAGCGGCTGTGCTTTGCTGGAGCAGCCGTGAAGAGATACCCCATGCCCAAGGTAAGAGAAAACCAAGTAAAATGGTAGGTGTTGCAAGAGGGCATCAGAGGGCAAACACACTGAAACCACACTCACAGAAATCTAGTCAATCTAATCACACTAGGACCACAGCCTTGTCTAACTCAATGAAACTAAGCCATGCCCCCGGGGCAACCCAAGACGGACAGGTCATGGTGGAGAGGTCTGACAGAATGTGGCCCACTGAAGAAGGGAATGGAAAACCACTTCAGTATTCTTGCCTTGAGAACCCCATGAACAGTATGAAAAGGCAAAATGATAAGATACTGAAAGAGGTACTCCCCAGGTCAGTAGGTACCCAATATGCTACTGGAGGTCATGGAGAAATAAATCCAGAAAGAATGAAGGGATGGAGTCAAAGCAAAAACAGTACCCAGCTGTGGATGTGACTGGTGATAGAAGCAAGGTCCCATGCTGTAAAGAGCAATATTGCATAGGAACCTGGACCGTCAGGTCTATGAATCAAGGCAAATTGGAAGTGGTCAAACAAGAGATGGCAAGAGTGAACGTCAACTATCTAGGAATCAGTGAACTAAAATGGACTGGACTGGGTGAATGTAACTCAGATGGACCATTGTATCTACTACTGCGGGCAGGAATCCCTCAGAAGAAATGGAGTAGCCATCATGGTCAACAGAAGAGTCTGAAATGCAGTACTTGGATGCAATCTCAAAAACAGCAGAATGATCTCTGTTCGTTCCCAAGGCAAACCATTCAATATCACGGTAATCCAATTCTATGCCCCAACCAGTAACGCTGAAGAAGCTGAAGTTGAATGGTTCTATGAAGACCTACAAGACCTTTTAGAACTAACACCCAAAAAAGATGTCCTTTTCATTATAGGGGACTGGAATGTAAAAGTAGGAAGTCAAGAACCACCTGGAGTAACAGGCAAATTTGGCCTTGGAATGCGGAATGAAGCAGGGCAAAAGCTAATAGAGTTTTGCCAAGATAATGCACTGTTAGTAAACACCCTCTTCCAACAACACAAGAGAAGACTCTACACATGGACATCACCAGATGGTCAACACCAAAATCAGATTGATTATATTCTCTGCAGCCCAAGATGGAGAAGCTCTATACAGTCCACAAAAACAAGACCAGGAGCTGACTGTGGCTCAGATCATGAACTCCTTATTACCAAATTCAGATTTAAATTGGAGAAAGCAGGGAAAACCGCTAGACCATTCAGGTATGACCTAAATCAAATCCCTTATGATTATACAGTGGAAGTGAGAAATAGATTTAAGGGCCTAGATCTGATAGAGTGAGTGCCTGATGAACTATGGATGGAGGTTCGTGACATTGTACAGGAGACAGGGATCAAGACCATCCCCATGGAAAAGAAATGCAAAAAAGCAAAATGGCTGTCTGGGCAAGCCTTACAAATCGCTGTGAAAAGAAGAGAAGTGAAAAGGAAAGGAGAAAAGGAAAGATATAAGCATCTGAATGCAGAGTTCCAAAGAATAGCAAGGAGAGATAAGAAAGCCTTCTTCATGATCAATGCAAAGAAATAGAGGAAAAGAACAGAATGGGAAAGACTAGAGATCTTCTCAAGAAAATTAGAGATATCAAGGGAACATTTCAAGCAAAGATGGGCTCAATAAAGGACAGAAATGGTATGGACCTAACAGAAGCAGAAGATATTAAGAGATGGCAAGAATACACAGAAGAACTGTACAAAAAGCATTTTCATGACCTGGATAATCACGATGGTGTGATCACTCATCTAGACCAGACATCTTGGAATGTGAGGTCAAGTGGGCCTTAGAAAGCATCACTACGAACAAAGCTAGTGGAGGTGATGGAATTCCAGTTGAGCTATTTCAAATCCTGAAAGATGTTGCTGTGAAAGTGCTGCGCTCAATATGCCAGCAAATTTGGAAAAGTCAGCAGTGGCCACAGGACTGGAAAAGGTCAGTTTTCATTCCAATCCCAAAGAAAGGCAATGCCAAAGAATGCTCAAACTACCACACAATTGCACTCATCTCACATGCTAGTAAAGTAATGCTCAAAATTCTCCAAGCCAGGCTTCAGCAATACGTGAACCGTGAACTCCCTGATGTTCAAGCTGGTTTTAGAAAAGTCCATTCTCCTCAGAATGGACTGGTTGGATCTCCTTGCAGTCCAAGGGACTCTCAAGAGTCTTCTCCAACACCACAGTTCAAAAGCATCAATTCTTCGGTGCTCAGCTTTCTTCACAGTCCAACTCTCACGTCCATACATGACCACTGGAAAAACCATAGCCTTGACTAGAGGGACCTTAGTCGGCAAAGTAATGTCTCTGCTTTTGAATATGCTATCTAGGGTGGTCATAACTTTCCTTCCAAGGAGTAAGCATCTCTTAATTTCATGGCTGCAATCACCATCTGCAGTGATTTTGGAGCCCCTCAAAATAAACCATATTACTTAGCCATAAGAAAGATCTTAGATTTTTCCATTTGTAGCAACATGGGTGGACTTGCAGGGCATTAGGCCATATTACATTGTCAGAAAAAGATAAATATTGTGTGATACTGTTTACATGAGGAATCTAAAAAGAACAATAAACTTGTGAAGGCAACAAAATAGAAGCAGACCCCCAGATATAGAGAACAAACCAGTGGTTATCAGAGGGGAGATGGGCAGGATAAGGGTGGGGGAATGGGAAGCATGAAGATAGGCTCAAGGATGTATTGTATGTAATGGGGAATATAGCCAGTACTTTGTAATAAGTGTAAATGGAATAACCTTTAAGAGTTGTATAAAAATTTAAAAAACATTTTAGTGAAAGTGAAAATTGCTCAGTTGTGTCTGACTCTTTGTGACCCCATGGATTATAGCCCCTCAGGCTCCTCTGTCCATGGAATTCTCCAGGCCAGAATACTGGAGTGGATGGCTGTTCCCTTCTCCAGGGTATCTTCCCTACCCAGGGAACAAACCTAGTTCTCCCACATTGCAGGCAGATTCTTTACCAGCTGAGCCACCAGGGAAGCCCTCCCTGCCAAAAAAACAAAAATTTAATAAAATGTTAAAAAAAGAAAAAATAGTCCTTCAAATCCCATCTTAAAAAAAAAAAAATCAAAGCAGCAAAGTAAAAAAAAATGTGTTATCTCCTGACCAAAACCTTTTTGTATTCTTGTATTTTTTATCTTGGTTAATGTTATCACATCTACTGCAAATTAGAAATGAGACAACTTTGACTCACTTAACTCCTCTCTCATACTCTAAATGCATTTATTTACTAAGACTAATCTGGTTCTTAGGTGTCTTTCAAAGCCCCAGTCACCATTCCTATTTTACTATCCTACACTGGGCCTTCATCACTTTTCCATATTGCAATGGCGTTCTAACTTTCCTATAATTTACTTGTAAATTTTTGTGTGAATATGAATTTCTTTTAAAAAATATTAAGTGCTTGTAAAAATATCTTCTATTCCCTGTAGCAATCAGGACAGCTCCATAACAGTAGGGAACTCTATAAATATTTGTGTTTTTCTTTTTAAATCATGGTTCAGTTTCAATCGAATTAAGATGGCCTAGAGGCAAACTGGGCTTTTCCAGGAGGAATTCTGATTGAATTCTGTCTTCTGTTGTGGAAATCTCTTGAGAGGACCAGGCTACTCAGGCTAGACCTGCTCAGGCTTCTTCAGGGTGGTGGGGAAAGGCTTGTTTCTTGGGCGTTTCCAACTGACAGGTAGCACTAACTTTTTGGACTGTGCTGTAGTATTAGGCAGATAGTAAGTTGCATCCTGGATATCCTCTACTTCTATGTGAAATCTTTTCTGATATTTAAATACTTACATATCTTGGTATTTATATATTCACATCAAGTTGCATTATGAGTATGCAGTGCATTGTGGATTTGTGAGATATAAATATGCAAATGTAATCTACTTTGTACTGAGGTAGAATGTTTCTCGCCACTACTGAGAGAGTATGCGCATCCATGTGATAATAGGTGGCTGCAGTAAGTTTAAGGTCAGTAGCTTCTTTTATAGGTAGATCAGTTTCTTAAATGAACATATGGGGCAAAAATTGCAGAGTCAGTGTAACTCTAACATTCCATTAAGAAATTGTTACACGGGAGACAGACATAATTTATGGTTTCACTGAGTCCAAAATATCCACATTTTCATGACAGTGTTGGGAAAAATTGCTCATTCCTTGGCCGAGAACAGAAGACTAATTTTTGTTTACAGGACTCACTAACAGGAAAACACATTGCTAACCTCTGAATCACACACAGCATGATGGGATGCTCAGGTTGAGAGACATACATGAACTGTTCTAGCACCCTAGTTTACCCGGTATCCTGACTGAGTGAAAAAGCGAGGAAAATCACCTGTTCTCTTTATTTTCTTAAATTGAGTGCATGTAATTAATTTTGCATAAGTTAAATGATTTTAGTTTCCATTGAATATCCAAGCATTTATGCATAGAATAGATTTTAGACATCCTGGTAATTTTAACATGAAGTAATTAAGTGCTAGTCATTGCTTGATTTGTGTTCAGAACACTTCTAACACCTGAAACAACTTTTAAGTTTTCTTCATTAGCAATGTCTTAAGATGAGATAGAAAATTTAGATTCTCCCCCAAATTAAAGATTACATGGTCTTTATTATCATTTTTTTGAAAAATAAAGAGCGATGTATTTAGACTACCCTGTCAGGACCTTTAGCCACATTAACTGAAGTGAAGGTACTCAGTCGCGCCCGACTCTTTGCGACCCCGTAGATTATACAGTCCATGGCATTCTCCAGGCCAGAATACTGGAGTGGGTAGCTTTCCCTTTTCCAGGGGATTTTCCCAACCCAGGGATTGAACCTGGGTCTCCTGCATTGCAGGCAGATTCTTTACCAACAGAGCCACAAGGAAAGCCCAAGAATACTGGAGCGGGTAGCCTATCCTCTCTCCAGGGGATCTTCCCAACCCAGGAATCGAACTGGGGTCTCCTGCATTGGAGGTGGATTCTTTATCAGCTGAGCTACCAGCGAAGCCCAAATTAACTGAGACATATGGTGTTGTATTCTGAAATTTTTTTAGCCTCATCAACTTTGAAAAGGAATAATTACTGAATTTACTTTTATTATGCAGTCCAGTTCCTTCCAGAATATTGTAATTTACTGTTAAATAATGGATATGTTTTGCCTCAATTTTTTGAATCAACTTAAAATAATTTTGTGAGACTCCTAAGAACGCAACATTCTGTGCTAGAAAATTGAGTTGTAATTATCTAAGTAACTTTTTAACCTGGTCAAATTTTCTTAAAATAAGTGGGGGTGATGATGTTCAGCAGGATCAAAGGTAATTAATGTTTTCCAGCAGTAAGTATGATAAATACTTGCTTGTTAAGTCAATTACATCAAGACAAAACTTGAATGTGAAGTAAGAGTGTACTATAAGTAAATTGCAAATAGCATTCATGTGACAGATCTACTAATTTGCTACTTGTTATTCCAGCAAGATTTGAAAAAAATGAGAAAGCTGAAGCTGTTATAAGGAACACAATTTACTGCAGAGATGCCCCAAAAGAAAACTTCAGATCTCACTTTTGCCTGTTGGTTTTTGCCAAGTAGTCATCTGGGGTCTGTTTTGAAACAATCTATGACCATTCACACCAAAGTGATAGTTGTAGAGAAAATTTAGAAACAATTGCTCATTCTGCTTCTTGGTAATATAATGCTATTTGCTTCAGATCTGCAAATACTTGCTGCGGAGTATCAGTGGTATTGGCCTAAAATAAGAGGATAATAGGAAAGTCTGTGGCAGAAATGACAGCATTCCCTGTTGAACTGAAATTTAATGAGGACAGTGGAGAGGTGTAATTGTGTGTTCTACCTGACTCAACTTTTAATTTAACTGGAATTTTTAATATGTGTTCTAAAGTTATTGGTACTTAGCAACATAATTTACAATGTTGCTTCTCCCCATTTTGGGACTTTAAAAAAGGAATTGAAAGAAAAACAAAAACTTTAATACACAATTCATACTTTTACATCCACATTGTTAGGAATTTTTAAAAATATAAATTNNNNTTTAATAATATTCAAAGATAGATATTCACATTGTTTATTATTTCACTAATTGTGGGTCCTCTTGACAACATCATATATTCCTGTTTAGCATTCAGATGCCATGGTTTTCCCAGAACTGAGTATATTCAGCCTTCAACTTTTACTGATAAAGTAATAGGAAGTGTCTGTGGAAGATGAGAAAGTATTTTGAGATTCTAATTAGTTGCAGTCTCTTTTAAGTTTTTCTGTCTCAATTTATTCATATACATATATAGGTATGTATATATATATTTCTTTTCTATCTTATTAACTTATTTGTTTTGGTGACTAAGCTTAACTTTTCAGAGTTGACCCAAGTTCTCTTTTTATCTGGGAATTGTTTAGATTGACTCTGTGAAATATTATAGTAGATTCCCAGCATGAGTAGAATAATTTGTAACATTGAACTTCCCAGGAAATCACTCTAAAGTGATGCATAGTATAGTAAGGAAAAACACCAAGTATATTTCTAGAGGAGTGGGTAATGAGAGACTGTTCTCTGTAATGGGAGAATGCTTGGATAGTTCTGGCTTTCAAGTTAGAGACACTCTCTCACAGGTACCTCTTTTCTTTTGCCTCCTTTTGTTTCTCTGAAGACCCTCCTTCAAAGTTCCCAATGACACACTACAGCTAAGAGGTTGAACTAGAAGTAGGTAGACCTACATTCAGGTCCTGACTCTGTCCACTGCTTACTAGCCTTAAGACTCAAGTCAAGATGTTCCCACCTGTCTAGCTAACATTTGTGTTGATAATATGGGGTGACAACGATAGTTTGTATTTTACAAAGTGGTTGTAAATGTTACAGGAGCTAATGTTTGTGAAACACACAGCACAATATTTGGCCTATATAGTAAACATACTAATAATTCCTTTCAAAATTAGGAACAAGCCTCCTGTTTGTCTCAGCTCCATCAATTACTCAACCTTCTTTATATCACGGTAAGAATCTAGTCCACGTCTCCTCAGTTTGCAATGAAAGCAGAGGAAATTTTATCCTCTAGACATTTTCCTTTCATTTCTTTCCTCAATATCATTTTCTTTATCAGAGTCCCAATTTTTCTTTGCCTAATTGATGATGATAATGTTAAATAACTGAGATGATGATGATAAGAACAACTGACAGTTTTGAGCACTTATGTGCTAGGAACTACCTTAAGCATTTTGCCTGCATAATAATAGTTAATCTTCAAAGAATCTTGTCTGAAAATATTAATATACTTATTTTATAAATGAAACATACATTTAATGGGTGAACAAGCAACCTTTTTCTACTTTTTATGAATAAACTACAGTATCAGGTATTAAGTAATAATTAAATTTGGAGTTAGGGTTGCAATTTATATTTTTCACAGATCAATCCCAGAAATCCATTTTTAAATAATAGCAGTATCAACTATTAAGTCTTATTAGATGCTTGTGGCAGGCATTGTATTAAAAAGTTCATATGTTATTACTTAATTCTTATGACAATCCCATGAAGTAGGTATTACTATTATTCCAGTTTTACATAGGAGGGAAGTAAGAATAAATACCCTGCCAAAGTTTATGAGGCTGGTCTGTGGAGAAGCCAGGTTTTGACCCCCAATAATCTCATCCCACCCTTAAGCACTATTCCTCTCTGTGCCCCAGTATATGTGATCATGTGGATATATAATAGATTGCCCATTGATTGTATATCTTCTTAGTACTAAGCAAAATTTAAACAATTGTCAGAAGAATCATTTTTCTGTTTCTTTCCTCTGTACTTCTGCAGTCACTGTCTCCTGTGATCATTAAATTCAGTTCAGTTCAGTTTAGTTCATTTCAGTCGCTCAGTCGTTTCTGACTCTCTGCGACCCCATGAATTGCAGCACTCCAGGCCTCCCTGTCCATCCCCAACTCCTGGAGTCCACCCAGACCCATATCCATTGATTGAGTCGGTGATGCCATCCAACCATCTCATCCTCTGTCATCCCCTTCTCCTCCTGCCCTCAATCCCTTCCAGCATCAGGGTCTTTTCAAATGAGTCAGCTCTTTGCATCAGGTGGCCAAAGTATTGGAGTTTCAGCTTCAACATCAGTCCTTCCAATGAACATCCAGGACTGATCTCCTTTAGGATGGACCGGTTGGATCTCCTTGCAGTCCAAGGGACTCTCAAGAGTCTTCTCCAACACCACAGTTCATTATATTAGGTTAGTATTAAAATAAGTGCAGCTTTGGACCGTGAATTTTAAATAATTATAACTAGGCTCAAACACATCTTTATTAATCAAAATAGGAACCATTACAATCAACACATTTATGCTAACAAAAAATAAGTTGGTTTATTCCTGTAGCATAAAAATCCATGCTTCAGGATTCAACAAACTCTTGGAAGCATTTTCTGCCTCTTGCTGTTTGTAGAAGTGCTTTCCTTGCAAACGTTGTGGAGACACTTGAAATGTTAGTCTGTTGGTAAGAGGTCAGGTGAATATGATCAATGAGGCAAAATGCTGTAGCCCAATTCATTCAACTTTTGAAATGTTGGTTGTGCAACATGCAGTCGGGTGTCGTCATGGTGAGGACTTGGGACAGTCTGTTGGCTGATGTTGGCTGCAGGCGTTGCAGCTTTCAGTGTGTCTCATTGATTCGCTGAGCATACTTCTCAGATGTCACGGTTTCAATGGAATTCAGAAAGCTGGAGTGGATCAGACTTGCAGCAGACCACCAAATAGTGACCATGACCCTTTTTTGCTGCGTGTTTGGCTTTGGGAAGTACTTTGGAGCTTCTTCTCAGTCCAGCCACAGAGCTCGTCATCGCTGGTTGTCATGTATAACCCGCTTTTTAATGCACATCACAATCCAATTGAGAAATTGTTGTTGTTAGGTAGGATAAGAGATGACAATTCAGAACACCGATTTTTTTTTTTTGATTTGTCGTCAGCTCACGAGGCACCCACTTATGGAGCTTTCCACGGACTGTTCGACGTTGAATTCTTTGGCAACTTCTCATGCAGTTGTAAGATGGTAAACTTCAATGATGGCTCTCAGTTGGTCGTTGTTACCTTCTGATGGCTGGTCACTACACTTCTCATCTTCAAGGCTCTCATCTCCTTTGCAAAACTTCTTGACCCACCACTGCACTGTATGTTCACTAGCCGTTCCTTGTCCAAATACGTAGTTGATGTTGCAAGTTGTCTCTGCTACTTTATGACCCATTTTGAGCTCAAATTAAACATGCTCAAAATTGCTTTTTGTATAACATCATTTGCCTAGTCTGAAATAAATATAAACAATGAGAATGTCATTAGCAAAAAAGCAAGAAATGCACATTAAAATGATGTATAACATAAGCACATTTATTTAAGAGTATTCCAATATCAAACAGCAAAGTTCAACAATGCAAAACTGCAGTTACTTTTGCACCAACCTAATAATTCCATTTTCTTCTCTGTCAAAATCACATCTCTTTCATTCTTTCCTGAACAATTTGAACCCTGACTACAGACTGTTTTTCTGGACAGACTAGGAAAAGAATGATAAGGCGGTGTAATTCTCATCACCAATCACCCTTTGACCAAACTCACTAACTTAAGCCTGTGTGTTTGTGTGCTTTTTGCTGTGCAGTACCAGGTGCATAGATGCTTCTTTGCATTACAGTTTTTACAAATCCTGAATTCAAGGTATAGGAAATCGGTTACATCTTGCTGTCTCTCTGCAGTCTGCTGTATGCCATAAGAGCTCAGTATATAGTTTTTGATGATTTTATAAACCTACAAGGAGCATAAACAGAAATGGAAACTGACTTTATGCTTTAAACCGGTGTGGGCCATCTGCATATTGTCTGTGTACTGTTCCGCATACTAAGTGTTAATTTTGAGAGTCTCTCTTACTCTGGAGGCATAGTAGAAATGATTAGGTTGAGAATCACAACCCCGATAATTAGCTCAGAGATTCTGAATCAGGATGTATGCTGCAAAAAAAGTGATTTTTGAGGGAGCATTTGGCCCTAAGGGGTTGGATAACCAGCTGTCTCAGATTTTATACCTGCCAACATCTGGTTTGGCCAATAGATACTAGGAAATGTAGCAGGGCTGGAGGGAGTTCTCCTAACTCTGTCTTGACCTCTGGAGGGTAGGACAAGGCCCTGATTCCCTTTTGGGAACAGTTGGAAAAATATAGTATTATTTATATTGTATAAGATTTGCAAAGTGTTTCAAAAGCAGTTTTTAAAGCTTGTGAAGCTCTCTCTGAAGTGAGTTTATATGTTATCTCCATTTTATAGAGTTTAGTAAGATGCAGAAAGATGTAATTTCTTTGCTTTGGTACCCAAATGAGTTAACAGCAGGCTAGAACAAATACTCATGTAGTTTTAGGGGCCATTCTGTTTTTTTTTTTTTTTTTGGTTTCCATGTTATCTTATTTCAGAGGCAAATAAAACCAAGAGGGGAGGAGAACAGAAAAGAAAATATTAGAGTGATTAAGGAGGAAACATTTTAAAAGGAAGATGATTATTTATGTAATTCTCATTTTTTGAAAGTGTGTTGATTCTGCAGTGATTTAAAAATGTATTCATACTTTATGAAATGTCCAAAGAAATAATTACTTCTTTATTCTACAACTCACTTAATCTTGCTCGCTGATGTTTCCCCATTTGATCCCAACTGTGCTGTGTAGTGGAGAGGGAAAAATAACAACTCATCTATAATATCAGTAGACTCAGATATGAGGCTGATACCACTCTAATGGCAGAAAGTGAAGAGGAACTTAATAGCCTCTTGATGAGGGTGAAAGAAGAGAGTGCAAAAGCTGGCTTAAAACTCAACATTTGAAAAACTAAGACCATGGCATCCGATCCCATCACTTCATGGCAAATAGAAGGGGAAAAAGTGGCAGCAGTGACAATTTTCTTTTCTTGGACTCCAAAATCATTGTGGATGGTGACTGTAGCCATGAAATAAAAACACACTGATGTGAGAGTTGGACCATAGAGAAGGCTGAGGGCCGAGAAATTGATGCTTTCAAAGTGTGGTGCTGAAGAAGACTCTTGAGAGCCCTTTGGACAGCAAGGAGATCAAACCAGTCAATCCTAAAGGAAATCAGTCCTGAATATTCATTCGAAGGACTGATGCTGAAGCTCCAATACTTTGGCCATGTAGTGAGAAGAACTGACTCATTGGAAAAGATCCTGTTGCTGGGAAAGACTGAAGGCAGGAGGAGAAGGGGACGACAGAGGATGAGATGGTCAGATAGCATCACTGATTCAGTGGACATGAGCTTGAGCGAACTCCAGGAGAGAGTGGAGGGCAGAGAAGCCTGGCATGCTACAGTCCATGGAGTTGCAGAGAGTCAGACACGTCTTAGCGATGGAACAACAAATGACTTTAAATTTGGAGAGTTTCTAGTTCTTCAGACTCTTCCAGTTTAATTGATCTTTTATTTAATCCATAGACCTCTTCCTTTTCTCCCTTTTTCCCAAAGTAGTTCTTGGCTTTAGGAGAAATGTTGATGACCTCAGGGCTCTGAGTCCAAGAGGGGGGCCCTTGATTCTGTGCTGTCCTTGGCTGCAGGGAGCTGTGTTGCCCCTGGGTGAGGGCTGGGTGTGTCTGTTGGGGTGTGGTTGGTTGATAGTGTTAGTGTACTAGGTGTCCTGGTCTCCTGTTGCTATAGTTCCTAGCTCATGTACCTCCTGTTTCTTTTTTTCATAATCTAATTTTCATACTTCTAAGGAGCCCGTCCCCATTTCTTATGGGTTCCATCTCGGCTCCTACTGACTCTAGAGAATGCCTGGGGTGAGGCTGGTACTCCCTTTGGCTGTCTGCCTTTCCCATGCTGTCAGCTTGTCTCCCGACAAATCTTAGCTACCTTACTTCTCTCTCAGAACACAAGGGAACTTCCAAGTCTTTTCTGTACTACATTCGAGAGGAGGAGAGCTTGAAAGTACTAACTCAGCTTATTTCTCTGCCTATTGACATTATTCTGCTTTGCTAATTCCTAAGTCGATGGTGGTAGTGGAATTTGCCACAAAGCTATCTCTTCCTAGATTCCCAAATGAGAACTGGAGCAAAGTCTTTTTGTTTTTATCATCCCCCCAAAGTTTCTAACATGTCTCCTTCCTCCAAGACTTGTACCTAGAGGGTCAGGACGTAAGTGTCTCCTTCTGTTCTTTTACCTACTACTTCTATTTTACACAACTTTACAATCAGTTACCCAGTTCACTTGCTATTTGTATTCTGTTTGAGAGGGCAAAAATTTTGCTGAGAGTCCAGTGGTGAAGACTTTGCCTTCCAATGCAGGGGATGAGGGTTCGATCCCTGGTCAGGAAGCTAAGATCCTACACGGCTCATGGCCAAAAAACATTATTGTAACAGATTCAATACAAACTTTATCCAGATTAAAAAAAAAAATAATCTAAAAAAGTTTCTTTGCTGAAGAATCCACACACTGTTGGAAATATTTATTCTTGGTGTATCCACATAAACAGCAGTCTTGTAGTTGGACCTATAGATTCTAATCTTGATTCTGTGACTTTAAGCAACTTATTTAACCTAACATAACCTTGTTTTCTTTCTTTTTAAGATGGAATCATTTTATGTTTTATGATTGGTGTGAAAATTAATATATGGCAAATTTCTGAAAAGAATCTGGGAGGAAACAACTCTAGTGGGGGTGATGTGCTCATTTATGAACACTGGGAAAGCCCAGGGAGTAGAGTTTGAGGGTTTAACACCAATGACAGAATTCCCTGTCTTCCTCTTCTCATATATTCATGTTTGAATTTGTCCAGGGCCTTTCCTTCATAATTTCACTCTTTATTTGCATTTATAATTAATTTGTGTTTCTGACTAGGAATATAGCAATGCTTTTAAAATTTGCAATTTAAAAAACTTAACCCTGTATATCCCCTGATGGGCATCAGAAGATAACACAGAGTTCTAGAACACACAGTTTGGTAATTATAACACATTGTCAGTGTCATATAAGAGTTAATGTGGAATATGTTGTAAAAAGTTTGATGGTTTCTA
>SJYQ01008276.1:292153-311021 GCA_006410935.1 Redunca redunca
CGTAAGTATATTTATTTATGTTTAATCATACCACAGGTATATTTATAATGATGCCTATAACTCACATAAATGCATAAAATACATGTATATACATGTAACATATAGCAAACAAAAATACTCACATGTATATACAATTATTAAAGCTGGTACAGGATGAAAATCCAAGCTCATAAGTGTCCTAAATTGTGGTTCTGCTTTCCTAAATAAAGTAGATAAAATATATACATAGATTTCTCTTTGGTAAGAAAGACCTTATTTTTTCTATGCCATTAAAGGATCTTCCCTATACTTATCTAAGTGAGTTCTGATTTGGAGGCTTGCCAGAATAAAGTCCCACTAGCCACAGAGAAACAATTTACTTAGTTGGTCTCTGTAATACTAGCTTTTGGAGACTTAATTCCCAAGCCGAGAGATTTTGCTTAACTTTGTACAGATAGAATTACTTAATTTGTGTAATAGAGAAGGAGGAATCAAAGAGAAAGCCAGTTAGAGCTAGATTGCTATGATGATCTATATGATATAATGCATAAGCCATTTTTTCTTTTTTGGTGTTAATATCTGTTTCCACAAATTCCTGAAGATTGTGCCTTAGTCAAAAGTAATGTCCTGGGATAAGTATATTTTAAATATTTGTTATGAAGTCCATAGTATACTTCGGAGTAGACTTATTTTCAGTGAATGAAAATGGTCTTAAAAATCAAAATCCTCTAAGACACAGACATACTTATTGGTATGTCTTTGAAAATGAAGCTTTTAACCTGTTTATTAAATGTAGTGCTGTATATAATGATGCTGTGAGAACTAAGAGGGAAAACAATAAAAAAAATTTATGAAGATGCTTAATTTGCTTAATATTTGCAAAGTACATTTTGATACATGTATATATGTGTACATATATATCTTGTTAAGAAAAGTCACAGTCATGAACATCACACTCAGTGTTTTCGACATATATTGTCTGATCTAATATAAGGAATTTGGTTTCAGCCTGAAGATCTCTAACAAGGGTATATATTTTTGAGCAGGAAAAGATCTTCACCTAATTTTGAAAATTCACAGAAGATACACAGAGAGCATGATACCCAAAATGAATTACCAGGCTTCAGACTCAGTTAAATTTCTCAAACTCAGAAAGTTACACGCTGGCTGCATAAGTTTTTCCTGGAGGATTCTTTCAGATTTGTTGCCTCCTTTAACAAACCCAATTCTAAGATCTATTGAAATCAAGAGTTAAAATATTTGCTAAGTAGCATCTATGAGAGAGATGTCAAAATCTAGTATGTGTTCATTCAGTTCAGTTGCTCAGTTGTGTCTGACTCTTTGCGACTCCATGGACTGCAGCACACTTGTCCATCACCAACTCCCCGAGATTATTCAAACTCATGTCCGTCAAGTTGGTGATGCCATCCAATCATCTCATCCTCTATTGTCCCCTTCTCCTCTCGCCTTCAATCTTTCCCAGGATCAGGGTCTTTCCAATGAGTCTGTTCTTCTCATCAGGTGGCCAAAGTATTGGAGTTTCAGCTTCAGTCCTTCCAATGAATATTCAGGACTGATCTCCTTTAGGATGGACTGGTTTGATGTCCTTGCAGGCCAAGGGACTCTCAAGAGTCTTCTCCAACACCACAGGTCAAAAGCATCAATTCTTTGGCGCTCAGCTTTCTTTATAATCCAACTCTCACATCCATACACGACTACTGGAAAAACCATCGCTTTGACTAGATGGACCTTTGTTAGCAAAGTAACGTCTCTGATTTTTAATATGCTCTCTGTAAGGAGATCCAACCAGTCCATTCTGAAGGAGATCAGCCCTGGGATTTCTTTGAAAGGAATGATGCTAAAGCTGAAACTCCAGTACTTTGGCCACCTCATGTGAAGAGTTGACTCATTGGAAAAGACTCTGATGCTGGGAGGGATTGGGGGCAGGAGGAGAAGGGGACGACAGAGGATGAGATGGCTGGATGGCATCACTGACTCGATGGGCGCGAGTCTGAGTGAACTCCGGGAGATGGTGATGCAGCAATTCATGGGGTTGCAAAGGGTCGGATACGACTGAGCGACTGAACTGAACTGAACTAGGTTGGTCATAGCTTTTCTCCCAAGGAGCAAGCGTCTTTTCATTTCATTTCTGAAGTTACCATCTGCAGTGATTTTGGAACCCCTGAAACTAAACTCTCTCACTGTTTCCATTATTTCACCATCTATTTGCCATGAAGTGAAGGGACTGGATGCCATGATCTTGCTTTTCTGAATGTTGAACTTTAAGCCAACTTTTTCACTCTCCTCTTTAGGCTCTTTAGTTCTGCTTCACTTTCTCCCATAAGGGTTGTGTCATCTGCATATCTGAGGTTACTGATATTTCTCCTGGCAATCTTGATTCCAGTGTGTGCTTTTTCCAGCCTGCCATTTCACATGATGTACTCTGCATATAAGCTAAATAAGCAGGGTGACAATATACAGCCTTGACGTACTCCTTTTCCTATTTGGAACCAGTCTGTTGTTCCATGTCCAGTTCTAACTGTTGCTTCCTGACCTGCATACAGATTTTCAGGAGGCAGGTCAGGTGGTCTGGTATTGCCATCTCTTTAAGAACTTTCCATAGTTTTTGTGATCCACACAGTCAAAGGCTTTGGTGTAGTTAGTAAAGCAGAAGTAGATGTTTTTCTGGAACTCTCTTGTTTATTCAATGATCCAGTGAATGTTGGCAATTTGATCTCTGGTTCCCCTGCCTTTTGTAAATCCATCCCGAACATTTAGAAGTTCACAGTTCATGTACTGTTGAAGCCTGGCTTGGAGAATTTTAACTATTACTTTACTAGCATGTGAGATGAGTGCAATTGTGCAGTAGTTTGAGCATGCTTTGGCATTGTATTTCTTTAGGATTGGCATGAAAACTGACCTTTTTCAGTCCTGTAGCCACTGCTGAGTTTTCCCAATTTGCTGGCATATTGAGTGCAGCACTTTAACAGCATCATCTTTAAGGATTTGAAATAGCTCTACTGGAATTCCATCACCTCCACTAGCTTTGTTCGTAGTGATGCTTCCTAAGGTCCACCTGACTTCAGACTCTGGGAATTCTTGCTCTAGGTGAGTGATCACATCATCATGGTTATCTGGGTCATGAAGATATTTTTGCATAGTTCTTCTGTGTATTCTTACCACCTCTTCTCAATATCTTCTGCTTCTGTTAAGTCCATTTCTGTCCTTAATTGTGCCCATCTTTGCATGAAATGTTCCCTTGGTATCTCAAATTTTCTTGAAGAGATCTCTAGTCTTTCCCATTATATTATTTTCCTCTATTTCTCTGCAGTGATCACTGAGGAAGGCTTTCTTATCTCTTCTTGCTATTCTTTGGGACTCTGAATTCAAATGGGTGCATCCTTCCTTTTCTCCTTTGCCTTTTGCTTCTCTTCTTTTCTCAGCTATTAAGTGTAAGTTATGTGTTAATATTTAGGTAAAGCGAATTCTTTTTCCTCATGGTAAATTAGACCTATTTCCTATTATTGAGTGATAAATATAGTGGCCTTGTGGGTTGAACTGGAAAAAATGCCACTTACACACATATGTACAGCTACTTTTGGGGTATCATATGCATTTTCCAATCCTTCTTGATTACAGTAGTCCTTGATTTCTCTTGGGTGGCTTCTTGTTTTGGTTATCCAACTTCTTTCTTGATAATTTTTAATCGAAGAGATACAGATTTCTTTTACCTGTTATTCTGAAACACTGGCCTGATTTTAAAAGCTTAGTAAAGCTTTCACTTTTAATTTCTTTTGGCAGAGGTTCTTTCTTTTTAATCCTCTGTTCGTCTCCCTCCCCTTCTTCTTCTCCCTTCCACATGCACTGTGTTTTTTGTCCACCTGGAATCCCTTCCCTAATATTAAAGGTAGTACAATCTGTTATTACTTAGACATGTGTGAGTTCTGCAATTCAAAATTTACCCAAACTTTTGAGTTTTATCTATAATAAATGGAAAATCAAATATTAGAAGCGTATTCAGTTCAGTTCAGTCACTCAGTCGTGTCTGACTCTTTGTGACCCCAGGCAGCATGCCAGGCCTCCCTGTCCATCACCAACTCCCGGAGTTCACTCAGACTCACGTCCATCGAGCCAGTGATGCCATCCAGCCATCTCATCCTCTGTCGTCCCCTTCTCCTCCTGCCCCCAATCTCTCCCAGCATCAGAGTATTTTCCAGTGAGTCAACTCTTCTCATGAGGTGGCCAAAGTACTGGAGTTTCTGCTTTAGCATCATTCCTTCCAAAGAAATCCCAGGGCTGATCTCCTTCAGAATGGACTGGTTGGATCTCCTTGCAGTCCAAGGGACTCTCAAGAGTCTTCTCCAACACCACAGCTCAAAAGCATCAATTCTTTGGTGCTCAGCCTTCTTCACAGTCCAACTCTCACATCCATACACGACCACAGGAAAAACCATAGCCTTGACTAGATGGACCTTAGTCGGCAAAGTAATGTCTCTGCTTTTGAATATGGTATCTAGGTTGGTCATAACTTTTCTTCCAAGGAGTAAGTGTCTTTTAATTTCATGGCTGCAGTCACCATCTGCAGTGATTTTGGTATATAAATAGTAAAATATGTTAAAAATCTTCAAAATTTTTTGAATACTTTCTGAAGCACCAATAAGTCATGCACAAATATTGTTCTGTTCTGGGGGCAGAGATGGATATTGTTTCCATCAGATGCTTAAAACTTGTCTGCTCAGAAAGCAGATTGGTCAGCTTGACACTGTGACTTTCTATAGTTTATTCATAGCAAATCTGAGTCCTATACCTTGATGATTTCTGAGAGTATTATTCAGAAAAACTAAATGAAAATTGAATTGATGTGATTTAAAAAAAATAACTTTATACTCAGTGTAGTTGTATCAATAGCCTCTGCCCTGGTGATCCCAGTCAACATTTCCCTACACTTCCCCACACCCACCTGGACCCTTCATCTTCAATTTTAACAGTAAAGATACTTATATTGAAGATGTGCTGGCCTAGGAAAACTGTGAAATCATGAAGGTTATCCTTTATTCCACCTTCTATTAAACTTCTCAAGAATAATTAATTTTCCAGAGAATTTGACTTTTTGAAACAGTGATAAATCTTCAAAGTAGGAATATGACAGGACATGGGACATTGTGGAAATAGCTACTAGTGTGTTTTAAGTGTAGGATATAGATGAGGAAGAGGAAGTTCCGGAATCTGCCAACAACATTATCATAAAAGACCCACTTGGTGCCGTGTGAAAGTGTTTGTGCCTTCTTCTGAAAGCAGTGGAGACCTACTGGAGGACCTTAGGTGGTGAGGGGGGTCCTGACACCTTCTGTTTGCATCTGTCTGCCTGCGGTTGCACATGTGGCAGGAAACTCTCAAAGGAGGCTGTGGGAGTGATCTAGGTTAGAAGCACTGACGACCTGATCCAAGTTGTGGCTGTGGGAAGGGAGAGAGGGAAGCTACGGTAAAGATGTCAAATCCAGGGCTCAGAGTTGTGCTCCAGATCTTGGAGATTGACAGTCAAATCCTTCTGCTATTAGTTCAAGTTTAGATGAATTATCCATTGTAACATCTGGGTTTCTAACTTGTGTCAGAAACCTGATCTCTATCTTGGTCTCCAGTTCTGTGCTTTAGTATCATTATACTTTCATTTATATGAGATATTTAGCTCAGGTAGAGTATAATGCTAAAAAAATAAAGAGGAGAATTTACTCTTCATAAGAACAAGGTAGTTTTAAACAAGCCTAAGTGATTTTGTGGCCATAATCATACTCTAAGTGTTAGAGGGCATCTCACAAAAATCTAGCACTCTATGGGCTATTGATGATGCTAGGCAACAGATTTTCTGAGGGCTTCATACAAGCCTATTATCATGGAAATAAATAAAATGAACTAAATTAAACTATTCCCAAAGTATTGGGTACTGTAGAGAAATCAGTAGCAATAGTGTTCATGGCCCAATATAGAACTTTGACATACTCTCTGTATTTATATACTTGTATGAGAAATTTAGCTGCAGTGTTTCAGCCCCAAAACAGATTTCTGTGCAAACTGAACTCAATTGGAAAAGGGTAGATAGTCAAAAGATAAATACTTTAGACTTTGCCTAATTTCTTGAGTTATTTGGTAACCTAAAATTGTTAAAGGTGTGAGGAAATCAGAGACATTGTAGGATCTGTAGACTTTAGCTAGGATGTGAAGAAGTTCTCATCTGACCTGCTTGATATTGAAAAGAGCCTAAGGATGGTGGCTCAAATGGTAAACAGTCTGCCTGCAGTGCAGGAGACCCTGGTTTATTCCCTGGGTCGGGAAGATCCCTTGGAGAAGGAAATGGCAACCCACTGCAGTATTCTTGCCTGGAGAATCCATGGACAGAGGAGCCTGGTGGGCTATAGCCCATGGGGTCACAAAGACTAAGTGTGTCCAAGTCACAAAGACTTGGACAGGACTAAGTGAGTAAACACTTTTTCACTTTCACAAGGACTTTTATGAGCTGCTTGGAATTGACTTGGTGGGCTGGTTGAGCACAGTGTCCCTGGGATAGGACTTCAGCTTATTCAGTTAAATCTTTCTTCTGATCAGGTCAGAAATATTGTAGCAAGTTTTTAACAGGTAATGAAAAATCTCAGCTCTTGTTTGTTTACCTCCTAGAAACAAGCGGTGAGAAGAGATCTGGCAAAAATGACATCAAATTGGTTGCCCAAGACAATAGTGGTAGCATTTGTTCGTGTTTTAGAATGTGGAACATCAAAGTAATGTCAGGGGAGCAGAATTAGTGAAAAGGGAATGGCTATGTTGGCAGAAACAGCAAAATAACTTTGGATGAGGCTGAGTTCAAGAAAGCTTGTCTATGATGATTGTTATAGAGTGAATGTGTCCCCCTAGAATTCATTATGTTGAAACCTAATCCCCACTGTGATGATATTTGGAGGTGGGCCTTTGGGAGGTAATTAGGTCATGAGTGGGAGCTCTTATGAATGGGATTAGTGCTCTTACTGAAGAGACCCCAGGGAGCTCCCTCTCCCTCCTCCTGCCATATGACAACAGTGAGAAGACCACAGTCTCTGAAGCAGGAAATAGGCTCTTATCATACATTGAATCTGCTCGCACCTTGAACTTAGACTTCCCAGTCTCTAGAATTATGAGGAATAAATCCTTGTCATTATAAGGCCCCCAGTTAGTGGTGTTCTCTTCATCCAAAGAGATGAAGACAGAGTTGGAAGCAGCAGCAGAAACAGTGAGCCAGCTAGAGGTGTGGTGGGTGGGTGGAGTGCCTTTAACTGGCATATTAAGGTGTTGTCTTCCTTGGGCAGTTGCAGGCAGTTGAGATCAAAAAAGAACATAACAGGAAAGGGCGGTAACCACATGGATTAGTGTATTAGCTATAATTGCTTCAGGATTTTTTTTTGTTTGCCATAAGTTTTGCTACATTTTAAAATCTAAATGTAAACATGAGGCAGTGCTTATTGTTATGGTTTTGGTTTGTTAGGTTTATGAAATGTTCATAAAGTGGTTAGATCTAAGCCGGCTTCGTGTGCAGAGTAGTAGGTAGAAGCAGGCTTTAAGTAAATCACTGGAAATTGCAGAAATATTGCAATATGTCAAGTGATTTAAGTTGTCAGGAAGGATCAGAGATTAGTTCAGTTACTGAATTTCATGCTTAGTTCTCTCTCTTTTTTTTTTTTGCAAAATAATATTGGAAAACAGAGGTTAGCTATTACTCTTACTTTAATACTTCTCTTCTGGGTTGAAATTGACATTTTTATGTGGACCACAAAGCATGCAAAATGTAGCAATATTATTTTTCTCTAAAAAAAGAAATTACATAGAATAAAATACAGACCATATACCTATTTCTGATGCTAGCAAAGGAGGATATGTACTGATTTTATATAGGACATAGTTTGAGTGGTACCTCTTCATATTGCTGGAATACATTCATTTAATAAATTTTGAAAATCCTGTTACTACATGCTAGGTACTGCCTTGGTAGTAAGGATACATTATTGAATACAATAAGGATCTCTGCCCAAAATAATTTATATTTTTAATAGGGGAAGGCAGGCAATAAACAGCTATATATATATATATATATATATATATATATATATATATAGTATGTTAGAAAGTGATAACTACCATGGAAAAGAGAAAGCAGTAAAGTAGTACAGGGTCAGAAGGATGAGGCTATGTTTTAAATTCAGGCTAGTTGATATATAGGGCTTCCCTGGTGGGTCAGATGGTAAAGAATCCACCTGCCATGCAAAAGATCTGGGTTCAGTCCCTTGGTTGGGAAGATCCCTTGGAGAAGGGAATGGCTATCCATTCCAGTATTCTTGGCTGGAGAATTCCATGAACAGAGGAGCCTGGTGAGCTATAGTCCATGGGGTCCCAAAGAGTCATTATCAAGGTGGCATTGGAAAAAATCCTTGAAGAAACTAAAAGTAAAATTGTGAAGCTATCTGGGGTAAGAATGTCCCAGAAAGAGAGAGTGGTTCATTCAAATGTGAGATTTGGAGGAACAGCAAGGATCCATGTGTTTCATCATGTCCAGATTGCCTTCTCAGCCATCTGATAGGGGAAGGCAGTGTGTTTTGCTTCTGTCAGTAAGTACATTCTGCTGAGCTATTTAATATCCTTAAAGATGATACTGTTAAAGTGCTGCACTCAATATATCAGCAAATTTGGAAAGCTCAGAAGTGGCCCCAGAGCTGGAAAAGGTCAGCTTTCTTTCCAATCCCAAAGAAGGGCAACATCAAAGAATGTTCAGACTGCTGTACAGTTGTGCTCATTTCACATGCTAGTAAGGTTATCCTCAAAATCCTTCAAGCTAGACTTCAGCAGTATGTGAACTGAAAACTTCTAGACAGTGTAGTAAAAAGCAGAGATATCACTTTGCTGACAAAGGTCTGTATAGTTAAAGCTATGGCTTTTCCAGTAGTCATATATGTATGTGAGAGTTGGACCATAAAGAAGGATGAGCTCCAAAGATTTGATGCTTTCGAACTGTGGTGCTGGAGGAGACTTTATTGAGAGTCCCTTGGATTGGAAGGAGATCAAGCCAGTCAATCATAAAAGAAATCAACTCTGAATATGCATCAGAAGGATTGATGCTGATGCTCCAATACTTCAGCCAAGAGATGCAAAGGGTTGACTTGCTGGAATGACCTTGATGCTGTGAAAAATTGAGGGCAGGTGGAAGAAAGGGGCAACAGAGGATGAAGTGGTTAGATAGTGTCATCAACTCAATGCATATGAATTTGAGCAAACTCTGAGCAGTAGTGGAGGACAGAGGAGCCTGGCGTATTGCGGTCCATGGAGTCACAGAGTTAGACGCCACCAGCGACTGAACATAAGCAAAATGCCTGTGCTGAGCACCAGGCACTTTGCCATAATTTTGAGAAGATTCACATGTTTTGGTGCTTATCGTCTATTAGGAAAAATATACATAAAACACATGAAACTTAACAACTGGGGAAAGTTTTCCCAAATATAAGGATGCCACAGAGAGTACAAAAGTAGAGTTTAACTTAATCTGGTACTCGGTATTGTTTTTCTTGGGGAAATGATTTTCTGGTGAGATGCAAAGAAGGAAGAGTGAGCAGGGCCACAGAATGAGTGTCAGTTTCAAGGTAAAGGAATTAGCCTGTGCAGTGTGGAGTGAAGCGAAAGGAAGCCAGCAGATTTATTAAATTAGGAAAAGGTTAGTGTGATTGGAGCATAGAAAATAGGATAAGCAGCTTGAGTTGAGGCTGTGGCCAGATGATAGAGATCCTTAGACCATATTAAAGAGTTTGGGTTATATCCACATAGCCATATGAAGCCTTTTGAGGAGTTGTGCGGAGGTGTGGGGAGTACAGAAAGGGCAGTTAAAAATCTGCAGAACTGGGCTCTAGTGCAGGCTGTAATACTAACTTGGTGTGTGACCTGAGTTAGTGAAAAAAAATGCTGGGCCTCAATCATTTTATATATCCATGTCTGTATTTATATCTCTATGTATGCGTCTATATCATTTTCCGTGTTTGTCTATATCTATTTGCTAGATTACTTTGTCTCTAGCAGACTGTAACAGGTTGAATCCTGTCCCCACCCCCCCCCCACCCCCCAAATATATGTTGAAATCATAACCCCTGGTAGTTCAGAATGTGACCTTGTTTGGAAAAAAAGGTCATAGCAGATGTAATTGGTTAAGATGAGGACATACTAGACTAGGATGGGGCCCTTAATCCAGGATGACTGTTGTCTTTTTAAGGAAGGAGAGATTTAGTGACCCACAGAGGGAAGATAGTATGCACCGACTGGCCAGGAAGTGCCGAGGCTTACCAGCTTAACTAATTACATCTGCGGAGACTCTGTTTACAAACAAGGTTTTAGTCATGCTCACCAGAGACTGAGGCTTGGATATATCGTTCAAGGGGAACAGTTCAACCCACTGTACCTCCTATTGCCATTCTCTAAAGAATTGTCTATACTAATAGCTTTAAATTTCTTACTATCCTATTTCAGTTCAGTTCAGTCTCTCAGTCATGTCCGACTCCTTGCGACCCCATGTATCGCAGCACTCCAGGCCTTCCTGTCCATCACCAACTCCCGGAGTCCACTCAGACTCATGCCCATCAAGTCAGTGATGCCATCCAGCCATCTCATCCTCTGTCATCCCCTTCTCCTCCTGCCCCCAATCCCTCCCAGCATCAGAGTCTTTTCCAATGAGTCAACTCTTCACATGAGGTGGCCAAAGTATTGGAGTTTCAGCTTTAGCATCATTCCCTCCAAAGAAATCCCAGGGCTGATCTCCTTCAGAATGGACTGGTTGGATCTCCTTGCAGTCCAAGGGACTCTCAAGAGTCTTCTCCAACACCACAGTTAAAAGCATCAGTTCTTCGGCACTCAGCCTTCTTCACAGTCCAACTCTCACATCCATACATGACTACTGGGAAAACCATAGCCTTGACTAGACGGACCTTAGTCGGCAAAGTAATGTCTCTGCTTTTGAATATGCTATCTAGGTTGGTCATAACTTTTCTTCCGAGGAGTAAGTGTCTTTTAATTTCATGGCTGCAGTCACCATCTGCAGTGATTTTGGAGCCCCCAAAAATAAAGTCTGACACTGTTTCCAGTTTCCCTGTCTATTTCCCATGAAGTGATGGGACCGGATGCCATGATCATAGTTTTCTGAATGTTGAGCTTTAAGCCAACTTTTTCACGCTCCTCTTTGACTTTCATCAAGAGGCTTTTTAGTTCCTCTCCACTTTCTACCGTAAGGGTGGTGTCATCTGCATATCTGAGGTTATTGATATTTCTCCCAGCAATCTTGCTTCCAGCCTTTGTTTCTTCCAGTCCAGCGTTTCTCATGATGTACTCTGCATATAAGTTAAAAAAGCAGGGTGACAGTATACAGCCTTGACGTACTCCTTTTCCTGTTTGGAACCAGTCTATTTAATCCTGGATAATTTGGTTTCCGCTGTTCTATTTCTGCCACTATGAACTAGCTGCTGTCAAAATAATCACCCATGATCCCCTAGCTGCCAAATCCTTTAGATAATTTTTAATCTTTACCATACTTGACTCCTAAGGGGCATTTGAATCTGTTGGCCATTTTTTTCTTAAAGCTTCCTCATTGTTTAGTTTTGAACCCACCCAAAAAATATTCTGGAATTTCTCTAAATTTGTTATTCTTTTCTTCTGCCTGCCTTTAAGAACTTGTTTCCCTGGAGTCCTATGCACTTTTTTTGTTCTTTCACCCATGTTGATGTTTTCAGTTGCCCAGTTGTGTCCAACTCTTTGTGACTCATGGACTGTAGCATACCAGGCCTCCCTGTCCTTCACCATCTACTGGAGTTTGAACAAGTTCACGTTCATTGCATTGGTACCTACGTCTTTACTCACAGAGTGCTAGCTAATGACTCTCAAATTTGCATCTTTAGCCAAGTTCAGCTGTAGCTTGAGGTTGCAACATTGAAATGCCTGTTGGAAATTGTTTAACAAATCCAAAATCAGACTAATTCTCTTTATCTCCTAACTTATTCTGATTACTGTATTCTTATCTCTTGAAATATTGATATTATATCATTGTATCATTCATCTGAATCAGATACCTGGAAGTTTAATTATATCCTTCTGCCACTGCTTTTCTTCAAATCATTTAGTCACCAGTCCTTCTTATTCTTTTTCATCTCTGCTACAGAAGCATTGGTTCTTGGAACATAACTGGGCCTCCCATTCTCAGCTTTGCACTTTCTTAGGCTCTTTGACCATCAGTGGGACCTTCCTTAACAAGAACCTTAAGATGCTAATTTTCTGCCTAACCCCTGGATTATCTTTTCCTGTTTAGAGAATACAGTTCAAACTTCTTAAGCATGTTATCCACTTCAGCCTTCTGCATATAGCCTAGACTGGTTTTTACCTGTCAGCCTCTAGATGATTCTTTATCCACACCCAGATGGCTGCTGTTCTCCTAGCACACCAGGTCATCTTCTCAGCATTTCACATGTACTCATCCTCATACCTATTCATAAAAGCCCCCTCCCCAAATATGCCTGGATGAACTTCCTTCATATTCCTTCAAATTTAACCTCTAGCCTTATATTTTCTATGTGCTTTCCCTGCTTGTCCCCATTCCCTGCTCAAATCAATTGCCGCCTCTCCTTTGGGATATTCTATCATATCATCTATGACACATTTTGGATTTAATGTTTGTGCATCTGTTTTTTTGTCTATACTGCAAATGCCTTTAGGGCATGGATATCTCTATTAATCTTTTTGTTCCCAGGACCCGGAACAGTACCTTCCCATAACTAGCACTTAATGAATGCTTTTTGAAGGCATAGCATACAGTTTATGAGTACTTCATTTTTAAAAGGAACATGGTGGATTTGGGGATTTTGATTCTCCATGCACCAAATTATTTCTATGAGTTATCAAAAAAAAAAAATCTGGGAGAACATCTAGGAAAGAAAAAAAATAAGCAGTTGAATATGAAATTACTTCATAGAGTAATAGATAATGAAATAGTGTGCACTGAAATTTGCCATGGTCTACATTTCAGTATGCTCTGTGGTTTATCAGCTTTCCTTTAAAACTTCTAAATTGATCAAAAGATCATCACTCAACTCTCAGTAGATACCTCAGGAAGGGAGGTGTTTCTTTAAGCCAGCAGGAGTTGGTGAATTAGTATCCATTGTCTCCAGTGGAAAGGACTTAGTAAACTTTTCCATGTTATCATCCTAAAGAGCAGAGAGGGTAATGACTGTGAGCAGTGAAAGTCCTGCTTAGAGAGGGCATGTCGGGAAAGGTTTCCCCACAGTGAGGAAGCCGCTCCCCACTCGTTTTGAGTGCTTAGTGCTTTATTATGTTGTTTCTGGATGGCTTTCCTTCTTTCCTTTCTCACTCCTCGAGCCCCTCCTCTAGGGCTCAGTAACATGGTAGAGATGCTTTTTGACAGACAAGAGATAATCTTACACTTGACTTCCAATATCAAGGCATTTTAACCGGCACACTTTATATTGAATAATTCATAGGTATTCAAGCTTTACTTCACTCCACAAAGAAAGTGCTTTCTCTTAGCAGCCACAGTAGATATGAGCAGCTAATTCATTATTTAAAGAGATTAAGTATTAGCAACTGGTACTGGCTCTTCTGAGCTCCCTTTATTCCCTTTGCTCATGTTATCCCCAGCCTCTCAGCTGCCTGGAACAGTTTTTAGATTGATTTTTACCATATTTAAGTCTTTTAAAAACCAGATCTACCCCCAAACCTCACTATTTTCAGACTGCTTTGTCCTATTTAAAAAACCGTAAAGCAGTGTCTGTTAGAACTCTGTGAATCTCTGAAGGCTCACGGGAATACATACAATTGCACTTTTTGCTTTCAGTTAAGGAAATGTGGCAGGTGGGAGGAATGCAAGAAATTCAAGTTTGCTCAGATTTACCGACCACTTGCTGCAATAGGCCAAGGAAGTCTTGGGCATTTTAAACAGGTGGTCAAAGTGGATGAATCCTCAACTTTCAAGTATTGTTACTCTGAAAGGAAAAGTCCCCATGGAGAACTGTCCTCTTATATTTTCAGAGAAAAAGAGAAGAGGAAGGGTTTGAAATGTCTGCGTCTTTTTTGCAGACAGAACCTCAGGTTGGATCTCATTCAGCACAAATTTTCACTCTTTCATTTCCAGTTAAGAAGAGAGAGGAAAATTTGTCAAGGGGTTATGAGGTTTCACTTTCCGCAGCCCTTGCCAGAGGGTAACATAACAACGTAATCGGGTCTAGAATTGTGAAATAGTGGGGAATTTATATATATATAAAACCTCTTTTAAAAGGAACTGATTCTGAGGAAATTTATTTCTGGGATTTGATATGAAAGAAAACACTGAACATGTTTAAAGCAGTAATAAATGCTTTTCTTAATTTTATATATTAGATCAATGTTAGCCTTTCTAGAAATATTTTAAAGTAAATATTCTACAAGAATGATAAGTTGATTTTTTTTTCTACTCTATATGGCCTGAAAAACTGGGTGCCTGAAAAACTAATGAACTATTGTTAACTTGCATAGCTCTCTTTTTTTCCATTTAAATTATTCAGTGGGTATGGGTTGTCAATGAACTCCCTATACTCATACTAGGATGCTCTTGAATTTTGAGTGTCTTTCACTTAGTGCATAGAAAATAAATTATGTGCATATTTCATTTCTTCATCAATTTCTTTAATGTGAAAATAAGAAAATCATATAGTAGATGATCAATAAAAATGGATTTCTTGAATGCATATGTACTTCATTTGCTCAGGTATGTCCAACTCTTTGTGACCCTGTGAACTGTACCCCACCAGGCTCCTCTGTCTATGGGATTTTCCAAGCAAGAATACTGGGGCAAGTGGCCAGTTCCTTTTCCAGAGCATCTTCCTGACCAAGGGATCAAAACCATGTTTCCCATCCTCCTGTATTTCAGGCGGATTCTTTACCTCCTGAGCCATCAGGGAAGCTCTGATTTCTTGAGTGATTAAGCCTTAAATAAGTCTGGATCTGGACCATACTGTGAAAGGCCTCGCTTTGAAAGGTAGAAAAGTAAGTTTGCATCAGAGATCATCTTTTTATTGTGTTGAAGGCCAGGTCCTGCATGCTGACAAATAACAGACAGAAGTAAAAACACTGTCCTCTCCTCATTACCCTTAGTGCCCACCCTAGCCTTAGAGCTGTCAGAGAACAGACAAAAAACTCAGGAGACTAGAGGACCACCACTCTCAAAGGAAAACTGTTTCTTAAGCTGAGATTCTACAAGCTCTTCCTTGTCTAATGTGCATCAGGGAACATAAGTTGAAGATTTTTCAGGCAGAAGAATACATGATTATAAGTAGCTTGAATTCTGAGGTTAAAATGACCTATGTCTAAAACATAGTTCTATCATGTAATAGCTGTTGCAACCTTGGGCAAGTGGCCTAACCTCCTCAAACCTCCGTTTCCATCTGTACAGTGAGGATTTTAATGGTATCAACCTCATAGGTGTGAGAACTGATGAGATAACGCCTAAAAGTTGTTTAGCAAAGTGGTTATAGCATATAAGAAACATTCAATAAACCTTTTGTCAAAAAAGCATTTTTGGAAAATTAACCTGACACTGACATAGAAATTTAATTTGAAGTTGAGACTGTAGACGTTTGGAAAAGTGCTGCATTGTACAAAATTGAGAGTTTTATGAACTGCTACTGTATTTTGTCTTAATTTAATAGGCATTCCAGATCAGTTGTGCCCCAAAAAAGGGAAATATTTTTCATACTATTCTTGGACAAAAAGATATCAAAAGACCTGCTCACTATGATCTAGTCATTTCTGCTTCCATTGGGGTGGTTTTGCATATCTTCACTGAAGAAAATGCAGCTTTATTTATTATGCAAAGTTTTATAAACATTTTAAAGTTTTTGTAGAAGTTTGATATTATGCATTATGTTGTGTGTTGATTATTTTAAGCATTCAACTGAGATGGAGGTGAAAATTTTGTTTCTTTAAGAGTTAGACCATAAAAAAAGCTGAGCACCAAAGAATTGACGCTTTTGAACTGTGGTTTTGGAAAAGACTCTTGAGAGTCTCTTGGACTGCAAGGAGATCCAACCAGTCAATCCTAAAGGAGATCAGTCCTGAATATTCATTGCAAGGACTATGCTGAAGCTGAAACTCCAATACTTAACCCATGATGTGAAAAGCTGACTCATTGGAAAAGACCCTGATGCTGGGAAAGATTGAAGGCAGGAGGAGAAGGGGACGACAGAGGATGAGATAGTTGGATGGCATCACAGACTCAATGGACATGAGTTGGAGCAAGCTCTGGGAGTTGGTGATGGACAGGGAGGCCTGGTGTGCTGCAGTCCATGGGGTCACAAAGAGTCAGACACAACTGAGTGACTTGAACTGAAATGGAAAATAGGGTTGGAGAATTAGGGCCCATCTATTGTCATTTCCTAGTTTTAAAAACATATTTAGGAATCTGAATTGTGAGAAGTTGAGACAAGTGTGTTGGTAACAAAACTCTTCTCTAAAATCAGAGTTTAAAGTGTAAGTCCAGGTTTCAAGATTTACCTATCATATACAGATGATATTTACCTAGGCTATTTAACTATCATATATAGATAGGTAAATAGCCATTGTATTGTACTCTATACAATATAGCCATTGTATAGAATAGGGATCTTTCTTCTACTGGATTTCTTTCAGACATTTTTAGACAGTGTTACCTTTTTCTAAGCACACACACACATGCATATACACATGCATTTATAAACACAAAAGGTTCAAGTGTGAGCAGCTGCCCCTGCTTCCATGTTGTATTGAAATCTCAAGAAAGATAAGACAAAATGGAGAAGACTAAAGTACATATTTATAAAAAATTTATAAATCATTTCAAAACTTTATAAAAGTAAGCTATTTTTTTTCCTTTGTAAGCATGCTTACTTTAATATGGATTAAAAGTGCTGACAGCTAGTCTGGAGGAACAAATTGTGTTTGGCAGTTCTTGTTTGCAATTAGCGAGGAGAAACCATTCCTTAATAGTAGGGCCACACAGTGGATGCTGAGTTGAGTTCCACCCACAACTGTTGAATGCTGGCAATATGTCCTCCTCAAGCCATGTGCTGGGACTAAGTAGGGACCAATGCTGGAAACTCAAGGAGCTAACTGACCCATGAAATCTTCCAAATGAGGTCAAGGCTTCCCTGACCCCCAGCCTCAGTCAGTTGGTAAAGATTCCGCCTGCAAAGCAGGAGACCTGGGTTTGATCCCTGGAGAAGGTAATGGCGAACCACTCCAGTATTCTGGCCTGAAAAATCCCATGGACAGAGAAGCCTGGTGGGCTACAGTCCATGGGATCACAAAAGTCAGACACGATTCAGCAACTAAACCACTACCACTAGAATGCTGATATTATCTTGAGGTATCTAGGAAGTATTCTGTTATTAATAATAGTCAAAGATGTAAAGTTGGAAATGACATTTTTTTCAAATTAATGAGGATTCAAAGTTATATATAAAATGATATTACTTGCACCCATGTGTATTTTGGTATGAGTTTGAGAAGGGTAAGAGAAATCATCAGTTCAGTTCAGTTGCTTAGTTGTGTCCAACTCTTTGTGACCCCATGGACTGCAGCACTCCAGGCTTCCCTGTCCATCACCAACTCCCAGAGTTTACTCAAACACATGACCATTGAGTCAGTGATGCCATCCAACCATCTCATCCTCTGTTGTCCCCTTCTGCCTTCACTCTTTCCCAGCATCAGGGTCTTTTCCAATGAGTCAGCTCTTTGCATCAGGTGGCCAAAGTATTGGAGTTTCAGCTTCAACATCAGTCCTTCTAGTGAATATTCAGAACTGATTTCCTTTAGGATGAACTGGTTGGATCTCCTTGCAGTCCAAGGGACTCTCAAGAGTCTTCTGCAACACCACAGTTCGAAAGCATCAATTCTTCGGCACTCAGCTTTCTTTATAGTCCAACTCTCACATCCATACATGACTAATGGAAAAACCATAGCCTTTACTAGATGGACCTTTGTTGGCAAAGTAATGTCTCTGCTTTTTAATATCTTGTCTAGGCTAGTCATAACTTTCCTGCCAAGGAGTAAGCGTCTTTTAATTTCATGATTGTAGTCATCATCTTCTGTGATTTTGGAGCCCCCCAAAATAAAGTCTGACACTGTTTCCACTCTTTCTCCATCTAGTTGCCATGAAGTGATGGGATTGGATGCCATGATCTTTGTTTTCTGAATGTTGAGTTTGAAGCCAACCTTTTCACTATCCTCTTTCACTTTCATCAAGAGGCTCTTTAGTTCTTCTTCACTTTCTGCCATAAGGGTGGTGTCATCTGCATATCTGAGGTTATTGATATTTCTCCCGGCAATCTTGATTCCAGCTTGTGCTTCACCCAGCCCAGCATTTCTCATGATGTACTCTGCATATAAGTTAAATAAGCAGGGTGACAATATACAGCCTTTTCCTATTTGGATCGAGTCTGTTGTTCCATGTCCAGTTCTAACTGCTGCTTACTGACCTGCATACAGATTTCTCAAGAGGCAGGTCAGGTGGTCTGTTTTTCCCAGAAATCATAGGTAGATCCAAAACTACCCAGATTCAGCAGCCTCTGTTGAGCACCATTACTGCTGTTCAGCAAACAGTACTGCTGTACTGCTGTACAGCTACATCCATTGTGTTAATTTTACCCATGCATTTTTAATGAAAACAAGAGGTTAGATAAAAACAGGGGTGCTTAGGGGTTTATATATGTGTCTTATTGAGAATGATGCTCTTTATATAAAAATATGTTACATCTTATATATTTTATCTATTATTGTAAAATGAACTATATTTATGAACATAAATATATTAATATTATGTTGC
>SJYQ01008276.1:311937-332180 GCA_006410935.1 Redunca redunca
TTCTTTGGGATTGGAACAAAAACCGACCTCTTCCAGTCCTGTGGCCACTGCTGAGTTTTCCAAACTTGCTGGCATATTGAGTGCAGCACTTTCACAGCATCATCTTTCAGGATTTGAAATAGCTCTACTGGAATTCCATCACCTCCACTAGCTTTAGTGATGCTTTCTAAGGCCCACTTGACTTCACATTCCAGGATGTCTGGCTCTAGATGAGTGATCACACCATCATGATTATCTGGGTCGTGAAGATCCTTTTTGTACAGTTCTTCTGTGTATTCTTGCCATCTCTTCTTAATATCTTCTGCTTCTGTTAGGCCCATACCATTTCTGTTCTTTATCGAGCCCATCTTTGCATGAAATGTTCCCTTGATATCTCTAATTTTCTTGAGATCTCTAGTCTTTCCCATTCTGTTCTTTTCCTCTATTTCTTTGCATTGATCGCTGAAGAAGGCTTTCTTATCTCTTCTTGCTATTCTTTGGAACTCTGCATTCAGATGCTTATATCTTTTAGATGATTGGGTTTTGAAAAGTATCTCTTTCCTATGACTTTTTGCCACCTTGACCGAAAGCTATTTTCAGAACAAATGGAAACTATATTTGTTTACTGTTGCACTGGTATCATTTTTGAAATAAAATTTCAAACCATGGATTCTAGAACTCTTGGGTCAAAATAGAGTGTGCCATAGTCAAATATTTTGTCTCCAATAACTATGCCATTATTCATTAATTCAAATTAATGTAGCTACATTTTAAGCATTTTTTTGTAATAAGCATTGTTTAACACAGTTAAAATGTCTAAGGAAGATGGATTAGAATTACTTCAGAGTTCCATAATTTTGATGGTTGTTTTATGTTGGTCAACTATATAGTTTTAAAAGTTAACTTTCTATCATCCTTCTTGTCAATGACAAATAGTGTAGAATACAAGTATGTAAATAGTAAGCTTTGGGAAACATCACCTGGATTTCTGTTGTCTGCTTTCCTGTATCTATCAGATTTCCTTTACATACAATTACCAGATAAGAAATAGTAACAGGCCAAGATTAAAATTTGGCCATATGCAAGCCGTGGGACAAATTACTCTACATATGGGAAATTCAAAGTGATTTCTTATGTGACTTTGAGACACAACACATAGGGAGAATTTTGTTAGATCCTAGGTAGTCTTGCTACTAGAGTTCAGGACTAAGATTGCAAGAGAAAAAATACTATGCCTTTAAGGAACATTTATACGTGGAAATATGGCAAATGTAAGGTAAGAAACTGAAGGTTTTAACCCTTTCCTCTTTAGTTTGTTCTGTGTATGTGTGTGCTAAGTTGCTTCCGTTGTGATGGACTCTTTGTGACCCTGTGGACTGTAGCCTGCTAGGCTCCTATGTCCATGGGATTTCCGAGGCATGAATATTGAGTGGTTTGCCATTTCCACCTCCAGGAGACCTCCCCAGCCCAGGAACTGAACCCATGTCTCCTGTGTCTCCTGCACCGGCAGGCAGGTTCTTTACCACTACAGCTGACTGGGAAACTCCAGTTGTTCTAGGTCCTGAGAATGACTAAATAAATCTTGAAATTTGCCTCTTCTCAAAGCCTATCTATATTGTCTTTCTATATATTTACCATAGAAACTTCAAATGTATACAAATGTGAATTGATATCTTCAGGATATACAATACTTCATGCATGTATGCTAAGTTGATTATATGTACATAAATGAATTTTCCACATAACTGAAGCATAACTCTATGAGAACTACACTTGAAAAATCAGCAGTTTGAAGAAAACATCTTCACAGTTGCAAATGCTTCTCTGCAACTTCCTAAAAAGAATACACATACCATAATTATTGCCTGCTAACTCAGGGTTAGAAGATACTTTGACTCCTAATACATTGAAGCTTGCGAGAGCCCTAGAAGTGTTTGCCTTCTTCCTGAGGAGTTCAAGGAACTATGTCCTGAGGCACTAGTAGACCTACTTTTATACTTTATTCTTTTTCAATCATACTCTCAACATTCATTGCTGTCTTTGAGCCTATCTTTGAAATGGATCTTCTGTTGATCTTTTCTCTCTATCAAAATTTGCAAATTATATACCACTTAGGCTGAAGGTTTCACTTAATAGAATTTTCTCTAAATACTAGTTTAGGCTCCAAGGAAACTTGGGGAGCTATTCCATGACTTTGGTATTGGGAGTTATGTTGAGAGAATTGTTGGAGCAATTTTATTCTTTCCATTTCTATATACTGTGAGAGGAGTTGATAATATAATTGACTAAAGCACAGGCCATTTTGGAAGTTGCATTTTAACAAATAGGAGGTGTTACCATGCCTAGACTGCCATGATCCATCCATTTCCATATCCTGTCTGTCTAGTACTTTTGACTTCTTTGTATTGAACTGATCAAACAGGGTTTACTTTCCAGAGATGGACCTACGTCGTACGAACTCATGTGTACTTTCTTTTCATGTTTTAGCCCTTCTGTATCTGGAGGGAGGAGCATAAATCATATTTACTATGTTTTGAGGGCTCCAAATCTGTTTTTTGGGGAGAAGAGCGAGAATCCTTATTTAGAATTTATGTCTAAAATTTTCTCTTTTAACAAGAGAAGTTTTGTAGGTGGGGGGTTAGGGTGGTGAGAGAAGGGGGAAAGCTTTCCAAACCAATACATATTTCCCACTCACTTATGGTTCCCTTCAGGCATAATTGCTTGGCCAAAAACACCAGAGGAAAAGGGTGCAAACTTCTCCTTCACCCCTGATACATTATGTTGCTTTGTTTGTGGATTTTTTGGCATATTGTTTGGTTTCTTGGAGATTTCTGGGACTCTTGTTTGTATTTTTGAGATGTAAAACTTCTCTATAGTTTTCTACATATTAGGCTTCTTTATATCAGATCTATTATAATTATTTTAAGAGAATAAATTATTTTAAAAGTCTAGACACTTGGGATTTATTTAAGTCTGTGAAGAGAATGAGTATTAAGTAGAATAAGTTGGTGATGGACAGGGAGGCCTGCGTGCTGCAATTCATGGGGTCACAAAGAGTTGGACACGACTGAGAGACTGAACTGAACCTTGCTATAGAGCTTTACCTACTCAAGTAAAATTTTAAGTTAGGGAAAACATTACAGATTTTCCCAGAAAGCTTAAACCAAATAATTTTAACTGAAATTTCAGGTAAATAACTATTAGTTCTTAGATTTAAAGGAAAAAATACTTAAGGTCAAAGCTAAAACCTAATTCAGAAACTTGTATTAAGCTCCATTTCAGAGGTTCACAATTTTTTCATTGAAGGAAAAAGCTATTTTTTTTTTCTATTTCATTCTTCAAAATACACTGCTTGTTATGAAGATTTTGTTCTTTGGTCTAATTTGTGTAGCTGGAGCCAAATTGAATTGCCATTTTTTGAGCCAAAGTTGTGATTGACTGAATTGGACCATTGTTACTGGAAAGAGCAAAGACTGTTTTGCTAAAGCCCTTAAAGTGTTGAAGACATAATGTCTACAGGCAAAAAAAAAAAAAAAAAGCTATTTTTATGTGTAATTATATGACTGGACACTTAATGAAACTGTTTTGATCAAAGCCCAAAGAAACAAACACATGTAAGTGAAACTGAGCACTTCCATGATGAAATAGACAAATAGCTCACACTTTGCTTTGTTAATGCTGTTGAGAAGACATTGCTTAGGACTGGAACAAGTAGGGTGGGATTTCAGCTGCTAAAACTTTAGAGATCTTCTACTTAGTTGAACACACTGTAATGAGAGACGTAGAGGTTCTGTTTTGAATTACTAAGCTATTACTTTTGAATTTTGTGTAGTCAGATATCCCAGGGTTTCCATTTAGCATTTACTAAACCACTTATAGGATTTCCTTCTGGAACTAGCAGAACTCAACTCTGGCAGAGACCTGATAAAGTTCTAGCCCTAGATGAGAGTAGGAAATAAAATCTCTTTGCAGGAGGATAGATAAACAAGTTCCATAAAACATGTATGTCTATTGTATTACTGTCTTTAAGGGGTTCATTGTTTTTTTTCTCCTTACTGCAGTGCATTTTGAGGACCAAATATCAGCTACTAAAAGTCATGCTGTACTAAAAATAGAAGATGTTTTAAAATCTCCAGTAGTAGCATTCAAAATGTTACATTAATTTGAAATTAATTTCAGTCACATAAATAACTAAAGAACTGTTGTGCAACTAGGTTGTATTATTTCCATTAGATAATACTCAAGGTGTAGGAAAGCAAACACATAGCTACATGCAGTTATTTCTCTAAAATACCTTTCACTTGAAATTGTTAGTGTATATGGCCAATTCTAATAGCTGCTTAGAGAACTCAAAATGTCATGACATCCCTCTTGTTGTAGCATATATTTTATTTTTGTTTTTGTTTTGTTTTAATAATACAATTATTAAAAATAGAAATATTCACAGCTAACATCCTACAAAAGGGATGGCTATTATATGTTTGTTTTTAATAATCATAGAATTTTAGATTTGCAAAAAATTTCAAATTTTACTTGTAGTTATTCTTCTGCTTTTAAATAAGACAACATTTTGATCATTTGGAAAAACTTTACCTTTTCTTAAAATTCTCCTGAGATCCATACCTTTGTTTCACTAGTTGCCAACTAACACTTCAAGTTGTACTGGCAGGTTCTACACATGCAATGGCTTGTGCCCATTGCAATTCTTTAAATTGTAAGCCCAGGTATGGGATGGGATCTGGGAGTGTGTTTGGGAGAAGTGATTTTTTTTTTTTCCTGTACAGTACCTTCCCTTACTGAACCTTATAAAACTTAATGGAAATGAGAAGTTCTCCTTTTCTTAAAGAAAGCAATATTGGGAGGATCCCTGCTTTATGTTACCACTGAGTGATTTCACTTTCTCAAAACTTTTATGTATTATATCTTTATATATATCCCTTCTAAATTCTTTGGACTCCAACTTCCCAGAAGAACAGGGAAGAGCTGCTCTCCATCACTGATAGCACAGCTCTCTGTGTAGTTGAGGACTTTAGGCTCGTGGGCTGTGACACTGGTAATGAGTGACTTGTTGGGGGCTACTCAAGTGAGTGAGGGATAAGATGACTGGCTGTATATCAAAGACTCCTCAAGTCTGACGCTCACACTCACTGGCTTAAGAGCCCAAGAATGAACAAAGAGGATGGGAGAGTTGGTAGGAAAATGTTGGAGATAGCAGAGATGAGGTGCTAAGGACTGGGTGGAGGTATCATTTGCAGTCAGGATGGTCTTGGGTGATTATGTGTCTATATAGGGGAAAGTGATATGTCTGTATAGGGGATCGTAGAGAAAGGGAGGAGAGATAGAAAAAGACAAATACTAAATACTTTCATAATGATGGACATTTTAAAAAAGTTAGAGTAAAGGCTAGCTAAATCTATTGAAACTCAAATGCAGTAATTAGATTTAGTCTCTCTATATATCATGTGTGCTTTCTCTCTCTCTCTCTCTCTATATATATATATATATACACACACACACATACTGTATATAGATAGATATATGTATTTTTAGAACTTCATTTCATTTTATGTTTATGTATTTCCTTTGAACCTGCTGCATACCATGTATTGTGTTAGTCACTGGGAACACAAAGACAAGTAAGCCATAGTACCTTAGGTTTGCACACTCCTTTGTATCTTTTGTGGTATTCTTCTATGGATCATCTCATTCCATGTCCTCAGCAAGTTCTGAGAGAAGATATATTGTCTTGCCTGGGTATGCAGGATTGTAAGAGTTGCAGAGGAAGGTTGTAAGGAGTTATGTCCCATATCTTGATCTGGTATCTTTCTATGTGACTTTGGAAAGAGTATAGAACTACAGAGTCTAGAGGAATAATGACCACTACAAGTAAGGATTGTTAAGGACCAGAAGGTATAAATGCATGTTGAAGAAGGTGTCTCTTCTAACCCTTTTATGAAGCATCCTGTACCTTGGGAAAAGAATCCTGCTCCCTGGAGGAAGCACCAGGATTTCTGTAAGTTCATTTGCAGAATCACATTAGTTGCATCTGTTCCCAGTCAGGGGTGGTATAGAGAACTCTACTGAACAATTATGAGGCCCACTCTCTTTCCAGGTGGTAAAATCAGGAACTTTTAAAGGATTTCTGTGTGCTAATTATAATATAGGTATTACAGGGGGAATAAGCATTTACATTCTTCAGACAAGCTATATGGACAATGGTTAGGAGGCATTTTTCCAAATGAAGGGGAAATGGAGAAACAAATTTTCAAAAAATACCATCAGAGACATTATATTAATACATTATCATTAAATATAGATACCCAGCATAGAATGCAGTATGTGTTATTTTTGATTCCTGGCAGAACTTGAGATGGTGGTTTGTCTGACTGTTGTAGGATGTCAGTGAGTGGGACTAAGCCTCATTAGGGAGGAGAGAGAATGAAAGCTGCCGATACCAATGGAGCCCTTTGAAGCAGATGATTAACGCCCTTTGTCATATGAACGTCTGGGAACTGTAGGTCTCCATGGTCATGAAGAGGATAGAGGGAACACAGGGCTTCAAGCTAGGATGCTTAGCTGGTTCTGAGTTTTATGAGAGATCAGTGAGGACTGATCTTTGGAAGACAGTCAAGAAAATCAAGTTTTGCTGTAGCATTAACATGTTCAAACAATGAGGTTGGTGAAAACTTTATTTCAAATGCATCATGGAAAACATCAGGGCAAATAAAATTTAAGTTAGCATTATTTAATTACTTTGCTTTAGGAACTAAGAAAAATATACCAGATGTAACTAGGACATGTAAATCATTTCTCTAACTATCTTCAATTGCTTCTTAATGCTCTAGGAAAAACCCTCACGTTTTATCATGCCCTGACTACTAGGCCTCAGCCATCCTGGTCTTGTTTCAACTCCTTAACAAGGCAAGCTCCTTACTGCTTCAGAGGATCATCTTCCCCAAACGCCTGTCAATCTAAGCATTGCATCATTTTTAGATTTTAGCATAAATGTCCCCTCTTCAGGAAGTGTTTTCTGATTCAATCAGACCCAGTGTATCTCCAACCCCCACCCCGCCCCGCTCCTTTTGTTATTCTTTTCTTTTTTTAAAAAATTATTTAATTTTTTAAATTATTTTATTGTTATTATTTTTTTTTGCTTTACAATACAGTATTGGTTTTGCCATACATTGACATGAATCCACCACGGGTGTACATGAGTTCCCAATCCTGAACCCCCCCTCCCACCNTGTCCTGACTATTATAAACAGTGCTGCGATGAACATTGGGATACACGTGTCTCTTTCAATTCTGGTTTCCTTGGTGTATATGCCCAGCAGTGGGATTTCTGGGTCATAAGACAGTTCTATTTCCAGTTTTTTAAGGAATCTCCACACTGTTCTCCATAGTGGCTGTACTAGTTTGCATTCCCACCAACAGTGTAAGAGGGTTCCCTTTTCGCCACACCCTCTCCAGCATTTATTGCTTGTAGACTTTTGGATCGCAGCCATTCTGACTGGTGTGAAATGGTACCTCATTGTGGTCTTGATTTGCATTTTGCTGATAATGAGTGATGTTGAGCATCTTTTCATGTGTTTGTTAGCCATCTATATGTCTTCTTTGGAGAAATGTCTATTTAGTTCTTTGGCCCATTTTTTGATTGGGTCATTTATTTTTCTGGAATTGAGCTGCATAAGTTGCTTGTATATTTTTGAGATTAGTTGTCAGTTGCTTCATTTGCTATTATTTTCTTCCATTCCAAAGGCTGTCTTTTCACCTTGCTTATAGTTTCCTTTGTTGTGCAGAAGCTTTTAATTTTAATTAGATCCCATTTATTTATTTTTGCTTTTATTTCCAGTATTCTAGGAAGTGGATCATAGAGGATCCTGCTGTGATTTATGTCGGAGAGTGTTTTGCCTATGTTCTCCTCTAGGAGTTTTATAGTTTCTGATCTTACATTTAGATCTTTAATCCATTTTGAGTTTATTTTTTGTTATTCTTATTACAGCCCATATTTTCTCCTAGTGCTTTTGCCAGTTTTCCTCATTTCGTTAATTTTGTTGCATCTTTTAACTCTTTATAACAGAGTATAAGATCCTTGAAAAGATTGTTTTCCTCACCACTGTATTTCTGTTGTCTAGTAGAGTTAACTGGGCTTCCAGTAGAGTTAACAGGTTAGAGTAGATACTCAGCACATATTACAAAAAGAACAAAAAATGTCAGTTATTCATATTTAAATTTGCTGCATTTGAAGAATACACAAGACAAGACATAGGTTCTGAAATTGCTTTCATTGGGTATATTCGCAGGGGACATAAAGTTTGAGGAGGCAGTCTAGGCCCACAGTTATGATGCTTTGCATACATAGCAATTAGCATGGTCCTGGTGTGCCTGTTAAAATGTCTCAGAATGCTGTCATCACAAAAACTTTGGGAAAGTTTTGTGAGCTGATTAAAATAAAATATATGATGGTACTTTAGATCTGTTAGGTAGTTAGAAGATGAAAAAGGAGTCCAAAATGGCGGTGGCTAAAAGACAAAGAAGGGAAAAGCCCACAAAAATAGAACAAAGGAAGGTCTTAGGCATGGAGTGAGGACCTCAGGTAAAACAAACAGCCCTCCTGGCTAGCCCAATTTACACAGGGCAGGTTCAGGGGGGAGGAGACAAATGTATAAAAGGAGGAAGCCTAGAAGGATTGAGGCCTCTCTTCTCGTCATCTTTTGGGTCGGCCTGTCCTCACTCTTCCTTTGTTTTTCCTAATAAAACTGAGCTGTAACACCGATTTGTCTGTTGCTTTGCATTTTTGCTGTGGCGAGACAGAACTGAGGAAATTACAGATCCATAGGATTTGTTACAGTAAGTTACTTTAAGTCCAGAAAGGGACATGTTACTTGCTTCCAGTGTCCTATCTCCTTAATTCACTTCATAGAAAATGAGAATAGTGTGTGGAAAGCACACAGTCCAGGTGCTAATTTTGCCTGACAATGTTTCACTCTCTGTGATGAAGAGAGACAGGGTTCTTGGCCTCATAGAGCTTATAGTGTCAGTTTTTTGGAAACTTATTAGCCTGTATCATTTGTCAAAGGGCATCTACCTGAGACCAAAAATTCTCTGTGAATGCCTGTGGTCATTTCCCAGTGAATGTCCCTAAGCATTTCTAACCTCATATCTCTCCAGAGTTTTCTTAAGTGTTAATCTTATTTTAATGCTGCACATTCAGTAATATATTAATGAAAAGTCAGCAGTTAGAGAAAACATGCACTTTGAAAATGAATTCTCATTACCAGCACTTTAAAAAAAAATTGGAGAGCAAGAATAACTGTGTGAAATTATATTTTGGAGAAAAATGATTCTGGTAAAATTTCTTGCAGTAGTACGTCTCTCCCCCTTGACCCCAAATTGGTATTGAGCACCCAAATTTTAAACAGCAGCAAAAATAAAAGCTGTTTTATTTTATACACTCTAAAATATAGTATATACCCTATAAATTAAATCTGTGAACACTGGAACATAGAAGTCATGCAGTATAAATTTATTTTTATTCTTTTCTTTTTTTTTAAATATACTACACTGAAGATACCATTATGAACACTGGGTATCATAATGTTTTTAAATTCATAGTAGCCTCTAGAAACTGAGATGTGAAGAACATTTTTATGCCTTAACAATACACTCATTTTTCTGTTAATTATATTATGATGTCTGCTTCTCATGGTATTTCTGTGTCTTTACACATGTAATTTTTTATTTTTGATGTACTTCCAACACTGCCTACAAGAGTAACTCTTTTTACTTTATATTTGCTATTTCTGGTCTCTGGTGACTTTTAGAAACCAGGTAGCCAAGAATGTTACATAGCCCTTAAAGTAAGAGTAAACCCTTGAATAAAGCATGAGATCCTTTTATGTCTAAAATACATCAAATTTAAGCCCTGGACTTTGTGGTACTAATTTTATTTCCCCAGAGAACTTTTATTTACTTACTTTTTCTCCAAAAACAGTATCCTGGACAGTTGATCTTTTTAGATAGTTCTATACAGGAGGTCTGTGTGTATCAGACTCAGTTGTATCAGATTCAGTTGTGTCAGACTCTTGCGACCCCATGGACTGTAGCCTGCCAGGCTCCTCTGTCCATGATATTCTCCAGGTAAGAGTACTGGAGTCAGTTGCCATTCCCTTCTCCAGAGTATCTTCCTGACTCAGGGATCAGACCCAAGTCTCTCATATCTCTTACACTGGCAGGTAGATTTACCACTGCACCACCTGGGAAGTCATACAGGAGGTACAAAACTGTATGTAAGTTCTCTGCCCCTCTGTTTGATTTTTGTTTCTAATCATTTGAACTCAAGGCAAGCTCTAAAACATTTATTTACAGCTTATGTGCATCATTGCAAATAATATCTGGAGAAATGGTACATGAAACTGGGAATATACTATCCTTAATAGCCCACCAAGACTAAGAAAATCATCTTTGCTTTGCATCTTTTTGTTTAGATACATGAATAAAAGTTAAAAAAAGGAACCAATCCCAGAACTTTAACAATGTGAAAATACCTAGCACTATGAAACTGTACACTTAGTAGTTAAGACAGAATACTTTATCTTATGTATATTTTGCCACAATTAAATTTTTTAAAAGAAAATGTAAAATAAAAAAGAAAAGGAAAAGAAAGGAAAGAAAAAGTACCTAAAATTTGTAATGATAACACTCTAGGACATACTAAAAAAGAAACTCAGCATGTTCCAGAGATGTATCAGCATTGAGTCAAGGGGAAAAAAAAAAAAAAAAAAAGCTAAAGAAAAACGGAACTAATAATAAAAGTAGCATGCAAGCAAGACAACTCTAATTATTTAATTACAGAATTTAGAATAATGTTTTAGCTACATTATTCTGAGTAGTTATCAAGACAGTAGCAATTATTTAACCACAGTGTCCAGAATTACATTTTATAGTATTTCAATGATATTGGAAGTTTATAAGATGCTATATATTACATTAAGTGTTAGATAAGTAAAAATTTCTCATGCAGGTTTGATGAGAGAATAACATAATGCAAAGTTTAAAAGGAGAGAAGGAAGCTATGGGAAGAAGAAAGAGATTTTATTGCATAACATTTAATTTGATTCTTCTGGCTGCTAACAGGGACCTTAATGAGAAAAGTCTTTAACAGATAAAAATGACAACTGTGAAATTAGGAACAACTTTTGGAGAAGAGTATAGGTGACATCAAAAAAAAAAATGTCCTGCAGGAAACCCCTTATTTAAAAATCTTTAATTTTCAAGTATTTCCAGAGTCACAAAACTGGTGAAAATGGCATTAAGGATTCCTTTAGCCATCTTCACCATATATTGCCATCTTACATAAACAACCATAGCACAGTGATCAAAGCCAGGAATTCATGCTGATATGTTGCTACTGACCAATCTACAGATCTTATTCAGATTTCTTCAATTTTCCTACTAATGTGTGTGTGTTTTTTTTTTAATCTGAACTAAGATCTAATCCTGAATCCTCTGATTTCATTATTCTTCATGTATCCGTGCATGCATGGTAGGTTGCTTCAGTCATGTCTGACTCTTTATGACCCCATGGACTCAGTGTGGAAAGTTCTTAAAGAGATGGGAAAACCAGACCCATCTGCATGCAGGTCAAGAAGCAACAGTTAGAACTTGACAAGGAACAACAGACTGGTTCCAAATCTCGAAAGAAGTACTTCAAGATTGTATATTGTCACCCGGCTTATTTAACTTATATGCAGAGTACATCATGAAAAATGCCGAGCTGGATGAAGCACAAGCTGGAATCAGAATTGCTGGGAGAAATATCAATAACCTCAGATATGCAGATGACACCACCCTTATGGCAGAAAGTGAAGAGGAACTAAAGAGCCTCTTGATGTAAGTGAAAGAGGAGAGTGAAAAAATTCACTTAAAACTCAGCATTCAGAAAACTAAGATCATGGCAGTTAGTCCCATCACTTCATGCCAAATAGATGAGGAAACAATGGAAACAGTGAAAGACTTTACCTTTTTGGGCTCCCAAATCACTGCAGATGGTGACTGCAGCCATGGAATTAAAAGATCCCTGCTCCTTGGAAGAAAAGTTATGACCAACCTAATTCAGTTCAGTTCAGTTGCTCAGTAGTGTCCGACTCTTTGCGACCCCATGAATTGCAGCACGCCAGGCCTCCCTGTCCATCACCAACTCCCGGAGTTCACTCAGACTCATGTCCATCGAGTCAGTGATGCCATCCAGCCATCTCATCCTCTGTCGTCCCCTTCTCCTCCTGCCCCCAAACCCTCCCAGCATCAGAGTCTTTTCCAATGAGTCCACTCTTCACATGAGGTGGCCAAAGTACTGGAGTTTCAGCTTCAGCATTATTCCTTCCAAAGAAATCCCAGGGCTGATCTCCTTCAGAATGTACTGGTTGGATCTCCTTGCAGCCCAAGGGACTCTCAAGAGTCTTCTCCAACACCACAGTTCAAAAGCATCAATTCTTCGGCGCTCAGCCTTCTTCACAGTCCAACTCTCACATCCATACATGACCACAGGAAAAACCATAGCCTTGACTAGACGGACCTTAGTCGGCAAAGTAATGTCTCTGCTTTTGAATATGCTGTCTAGGTTGGTCATAACTTTTCTTCCAAGGAGTAAGCGTCTTTTAATTTCATGGCTGCAGTCGCCATCTGCAGTGATTTGGGAGCCCCAAAAGGTAAAGTCTCTAACTGTTTCCACTGTTTCCCCATCTATTTCCCATGAAGTGATGGGACCAGATGCCATGATCTTCATTTTCTGAATGTTGAGCTTTAAGCCAACTTTTTCACTCTCCTTTTTTACTTTCATCAAGAGGCTTTTTAGTTCTTCTTCACTTTCTGCCATAAGGGTGGTGTCATCTGCATATCTGAGGTTATTGATATTTCTCCCGGCAATCTTGATTCCAGCTTGTGTTTCCTCCAGTCCAGCGTTTCTCAGGATGTACTCTGCATAGAAGTTAAATAAGCAGGGTGACAATATACAGCCTTGACGTACTCCTTTTCCTATTTGGAACTAGTCTGTTCCATGTCCAGTTCTAACTGTTGCTTCCTGACCTGCATACAGATTTTCAGGAGGCAGGTCAGGTGGCCTGGTATTGTCATCTCTTTAAGAACTTTCCATAGTTTTTTGGGATCCACACAGTCAAAGGCTTTGATGTAGTTAGTAAAGCAGAAGTAGATGTTTTTCTGGAACTCTCTTGCTTTTTCCATGATCCAGAGGATGTTGGCAATTTGATCTCTGGTTCCTCTGCCTTTTCTAAAACCAGCTTGAACATCAGGGAGTTCACGGTTCACGTATTGCTGAAGCCTGGCTTGGAGAGTTTTGAGCATTACTTTACTAGCATGTGATATGAGTGCAATTGTGCGGTAGTTTGAGTATTCTTTGGCATTGCCTTTCTTTGGAATTGGAATGAAAACTAACCTTTTCCAGTCCTGTGGCCACTGCTGAGTTTTAAAAAGCAGAGATATTACTTTGCCCATAAAGGTCCATCTAGACAAAGCTATGGTTTTCCCAGTAGTCATGTATGGATATGAGAGCTGGACTATAAAGAAAACTGAACACTGAAGAATTGATGCTTTTGAACTGTGGTGTTGGAGAAGACTCTTGAGAGTCCCTTGGACTGCAAGGAGATCCAACCCATCCATCCTAAAGAAAATCAGTCCTGAATATTCATTGGAAGGACTGATGCTGAAGCTGAAACTCCAATACTTTGGCCACCTGATGTGAAGAACTGACTCATGCAAAGAAAAAGACCCTGATGCTGGGAAAGATTGAGGGAAGAAGGAGAAGGGGACGACAGAGGATGAAGTGGATGGATGGCATCACTGACTCGTTGGACATGAGTCTGAGTAAGTTTGGGAGATGCTGATGGACAGAGAAGCCTGTCATCCTGAAGGCCATGGGGTCGCAGTCGGACATGACTGAGCAACTGAACTGAATTGGACTCAGTCCTCCAGGCTCCTCTGTCCATGGGCTTCTCCAGGCAAGAATACTGGAGTGGGTTGCCATGCCCCCCTCCAGGGAATTTTCCCGACCCAGGCCTAGAACTTGCTCTCTTATGTCTCTGGCATTAGGAGGTGGGACCTAGTGCCACCAGTGCCACCTGGGAAACCCTCATGTCTTCTTAGTCTCTTCTAATTAGGGTAGTTCTTCAGTCTTAATGTTTTATTTAGGACCTTGACATCTTAGAAGGGTACTAGCCAGTATTATGTAGAATAAATCTATCTGTATGATGTTTCATGTTCAAGTTTATATTATGCATTTTTGCAAAAAAATGGCACAGAAATGATTTTATGTCCTCAGTACATCATCTTCTAAGATGCTCTGTAATTTCTGACACCATAAAATGTCCCCGACTTATATTTTTCCTAGCTAAGCTCTATTTAGTTTTCTTGGAGAATGCTATATTTAGAAACCAAAATCTGGATGTTAGGCATGATCATTTATACTTGGTAATCTTCCTTCGAAATACTCTTAGGGGACAGAAGTAGGAAAGATATATATATTTCTAAACCTATCTATGTTAATAGCAGTAACAATATCAACAACAGCAGAGTTTATACTCATACATTCAATTTACATCTAAAATTACAAGGACCATTGTTGCCTTCTCCCTTACCTTGCCTATATGTCCTTTCTATGGTAATGAGATAGCTGGCTCTTATACCCACAATATAATTAATTATTTACTAAATTCTAACATAGTTTCACAATTATTAATCTGTTTCTCTGTGAAAACAAGTTTATTACTTAGAAGTACAATATTGTTGTCTTTGGTCTAACAATATTTAGTAAGTCACTGTTTTCCACAGATACTTTAGGTTAGTTATCATAACCTCAATAAATTTAATACATTATTCAGTATCAAATAGAAAAATTGCATTTTCAGAAAGAACAACACAATGTGACTAAACCTTTATGTCTAAGAACAGGGTGCACCCAAGTGGTTAAGGCTATAGCAGTGTTTAATATTTCTTCTTTTATATTTTATTTGTTTTTTAATTTTTTTCAGCTAGATAGCTGTAGATACCTGGATACTTTTTTAAAAAACAAAAGTACTGTAGTGCTCAATGTAAACTCTAGTTGCCAAATGAACATTTTCCTATTTTGTTTAATGGATATGGTTCACAAAAGACATTTTTGTGATTAATTTGGATAACTGTGAGAGAAAGCAAAAATAAAATTTATGGATTTGTTTTTAACATGTATTATCTGATTGTGAAAGTAATAAATGNAATGATTGATAAAGGAAAAGTTATAGAAGCTACTAAAAATTATTTATTATGTCATTATTTAGAGATAATGACTGTTAAATCTCAATGCATGCCCTTCACTTTTATATATGGGTATATGAATAACTACATGTTTAAATTATGCTTTTTTCACTTTCTAATTATTAATAACATTTTCCTTGTTACTAAATATCCTTCAAAAGTAAGATTTTCAGTGGCTGAATATTCTTCCATCAGATACCATGTTTTGTCTGACTATACTCCTAATGTTGAGGATTTAGGCAGTTCCCAATTTTTATGCTCTTATAAAAAGCACTTCATTGACTGCCTTGCATGTGTTATAAAACTTTATACATTGTTGATGGTGAGCAGTGTTACTCCATCTAAAATATAGTAAACAAAAAGATGGTTAGAACTCTTTCAGAAGAAAATAAGCAACAAATACCTTATGAATGGATGGAAGAAAATGAGGATAGCAGAAATGACAGTCACCCAGATGGAATATGCGGTGAAGCTATTCTCCACAGAATATGGGTGCTAGAATGTGTTGACCCTTACCACAATTTTTCTGCACAAGAAATTTTACTGGGTTTATCAGTTAGCTTTTGCTGTGTAACAAACCACCTCAAAATTTAGTAACTTAAAAATACTATGCCATAAAAAATTTTTCTCACCGTTCTGTGAGCAATTCTTCTCTTCTGGGCTGGCTTGGGCTTGGACTAGATGGTCTCAGATGGCTTTAGTCATGTGTCTGGTGCTTTAAAAAAGACAACTGGAGGTCTCATTTGGTCTCTCATCTCTCAGTGAGGCCATCCTATGTTTATTTACATGGTGTCAGAGGTGCCTCTCTGTTTATGACAGTCCCTTTGAATTTTTCCTACAGTGTTTATCAAAGAGTAGGCAAAAATAAATATTTAAATTGGTTGGTGGTCAGTTGGTTCATGAAATTGTTCCATTTAAGTTTTGTTTTAAGACTTTACGGTTTTTAAAGTAATTATCTGATTTGTGAGATTCAGATCCAGATGTTCTCATTCAGTAGATTCCAGTAGGGTCTAAGAACTTATTCAGAGAAAGTAGGATATTCTGATGCAGTTAGGCCAGATTTTGAGAAAACGATTTCAGGCTGTGACTCAGTGTATTACAGAAGCATGAAGGAAATCCGTTAAATATATATGGATGATAGACACAAAGATTTAAAAGCTTATGTCTTTATCTGAAAGAATAGGTTGTGTTCATTGCATGCTTTCTTTCTTTTTTTTTTTTTTTTTAAATCCTTCCCCTCTCCTGTTTTTTGGCTGGCACTTCCACAGCTATGAGGCAGGATGGACTGCAAAAGTCTTGGATCTAGAGAGTGGAAATGATTCAGAGTTGAGTGAAAACCAGGAATCAAAACTCAAGAGCAAGACTAGAGGTCTATTTATTTTGGGAGAGGGCATATCAGTTATAAAACCAGGAAATCACTCCAAAATCAAAATAAAAACAAGCAAACAAACTCATGTGGATGAAGGTACTATCAACTAAGAACTAAATAGGGTTTATTTGGCATGCAGAAGTAAGAAGGAAGGAATAGATGACGAATGTAATTCTTCAGTGATTTAAATGTTAGAAACTCCATATTAAGTTTCACAGACAGACATCAGTAATGTACTTAGTGGAATGTTAAGATTCAGGATCAGAAAATTCAGTCATTTGCAGAATATGGTACAGGATGAAAAGAGTTTTCCGGTTCTGGAATACCAAGGTCAGAGTAGAATTAGAAGTAAGAATGGTTCTCAGCTCTGATCCATCAAATTACTGTCATCAGTTCAGTTCAGTCGTTCAGTTGTGTCCGACTCTTTGTGACCCCATGAACCCACAGCACGCCAGACCTCCCTGTCCATCACCAACTCCTGGAGTTTACCAAAGATCATGTCCATTGAATCGTTGATGCCATCCAACCATCTCATCCTCTGTTGTCCCCTTCTCCTCCCACCTTCAGTCTTTCCCAGCATTAGGGTCTTTTCCAATGAGTCAACTCTTCACATCAGGTGGCCAAAGTATTAAAGTTTCAGCTTCAACATCAGTCCTTCCAATGAACACCCAGGACTGATATCCTTTAGAATGGGCTGGTTCGATCTCTTTATAGTCCAAGGGACTCTCAAGAGTCTTCTGCAGCACCACAGTTCAAAAGCATCAATTCTTTGGCACTCAGCTTTCTTCACAGTCCAACTCTCGCATCCATACTTGACCACTGGAAAAACCATAGCCTTGACTAGATGGACCTTTGTTGATAAAGTCAATGTCTTTGCTTTTGAATATGCTGTCTAGGTTGGTCATAACTTTCCTTCCAAGATGTAAGTGTCTTTTAATTTCATGGCTGCAATCACCATTTGCAGTGATTTTGGAGCCCAGAAAAATAAAGTCTGACACTGTTTCCACTGTTTCCCCATCTATTTGCCATGAACTGACAGACTGGATGCCATGATCTTAGTTTTCTGAATGTTGAGCTTTAAGCCAACCTTTTCACTCTCCTCTTTCAGTTTCATCAAGAGGCTCTTTAGTTCCTCTTCACTTTCTGCCATAAGGGTGGTGTCATTTGTATATCTGAGGTTATTAATATTTCTCCCGGCAATCTTGATTCCAGCTTGTGATTCTTCCAGCCCAGCATTTCTCATGATGTACTCTGCATAGAAGTTAAGTAAGCAGGGTGACAATATACAGCCTTGATGTACTCCTTTTCCTATTTGGAACCAGTCTGTTTTTCCATGTCCAGTTCTAACTGTTGCTTCCCAAACTGTATGCAGATTTCTCAAGAGGCAGGTCAGGTGGTCTGTTATTCCCGTCTCTTACAGAATTTTCCACAGTTTATTGTGATCCACATAGTGAAATTCTTTGGCATAGTCAATAAAACAGAAATAGATGTTTTTCTGAAACTCTTTTGCTTTTTTGATGATCCAGCAGATGTTGGCAATTTGGTCTCTGGTTCCTCTGCCTTTCCTAAAACTAGCTTGAAGATCTGGAAGTTCATGGTTCGGTTCACATATTACTGAAGCCTGGCTTGGAGAATTTTGAGCATTACTTTGCTAGTGTGTGCTACTGCTAAGTCACATCAGTCATGTCCGACTCTGTGTGACCCCATAGAAGGCAGCCCATCAGGCTCCCCCGTCCCTGGAATTCTCCAGGCAAGAACACTGGAGTGGGTTGCCATTTCCTTCTCCAATGCATGAAAGTGAAAAGTGAAAGTGAAGTTGCTCAGTCATGTTTGACCCTCAGTGACCCCATGGACTGCAGCCTTCCAGGCTTTTCCATCCATGGAATTTTCCAGGCAAGAGTACTGGAGTGTGGTGCCATTGCCTTCTCTGTTGCTAGTGTGTGAGATGAGTGTAATTGTGTGGTAGTTTGAGCATTCTTTGGCATTGCCTTTCTTTGGGATTGGAATGAAAACTGCCCTTTTCCAGTGTTGTGGCCACTGTGGAGTTTCCCCAATTTGCTGTCATATTGAGTGCAGCACTTTCACAGAATCATCTTTTAGGATTCAAAGTAACTCAACTGGAATTCCATCAGCTACACTTGCTTTGTTCGTAATGATGCTTCCTAAGGCCCACTTGACTTCACTTTCCAGGATGTCTGGCTCTAGGTGAGTGTGAGTCATCACATGAGTCATCACACCATTGTGATTATCCAGGTCATGAAGATCTTTTCTGTACAGTTCTTCTGTGTATTCTTACCACCTCTTCTTAATATCTTCTGCTTCTGTTAGGTCCATACAATTTCTGTCCTTTATTGAGCCCATCTTTGCATGAAATACTCCCTTGGTATCTCTAATTTTCTTGAAGAGATCTCTAGTCTTTCCCATTCTATTGTTTTCCTCTATTTCTTTGCATTGATTGCTGAGGAAGCCTTTCTTATCTCTCCTTGCTATTCTTTGGACCTCTGCATTCAGATGCTTATATCTTTCCTTTTCTCCTTTGCTTTTTGCTTCTCTTCTTTTCAGGAAAGCTTTTTATATCATCTCTCAGGACCAAAGCTTCCCCTGGTGGCTCAGATGGTAAAGAATCTGCCTACAATGTGGGAGACCCAGGTTTGAACCTGGGTCGGGAAGATCTCATGGAGAAGGGCATGGCAACCCACTCCAGTATTCTTGCTTGGAGAATTACATGGACAGAGGAGCCTGGTGGGCTACAATTCATGGAGCTGCAAAGAGTCAGACACAATTGAGCGACTAACACACTCGGGACTAATGACTAATCTATAATAAAAGAGGCTAATCATGGAGGAGATTTCCTTACGATATTTATCTAAGGTTTCCCCTCCCTCTCAGTTATATGACACTAATTACATAAGATATTAAATCAACCAAATACCACCTTTTCTTCTTGAGTTATTTCTCTCCATACTTCCACCCTTGTCAAGTAGGAACAGTCAGTCACCCTATTTCTGTTTTGGCCAGTGTTGCTATTGATACTGAAGTATGACCATTTTTCTACATCACTTATTTCAGCTACTGGATTCTTCATTCCTTGAGGCCAGGTGCTTTATTTATCTTAATTCTGCATTGTATGACATAATGCCTTGAACATAGGAGATGTTTAAGAAATGCTTTTTGAATATGTGAAAGAAGATTAGTTATTTTAGAGAAGGAAACTTTAAGCTTTTGAGACTGTGTTCTCAGATTCAGAACTTAAAAGAAAGAAGTTTAAAATGTGTGAAATATCCTTTGGTTTTTTTCTTTGGAGAAGACTCTTGAGAGTCCCTTGGACTGCAAGGAGATCCAACCAGTCCATCCTAAAGGAGTTCAGTCCTGGGTGTTCATTGGAAGGATTGATGTTGAAGCTGAAACTCCAACACTTTGGCCACCTCATGCGAAGAGTTGACTCATTGGAAAAGACCCTCATGCTGGGAGGGATTGGGGGCAGGAGGAGAAGGGGATGACAGAAGATGAGATGGCTGGATGGCATCACTGACTCAATGGACATGAGTTTGAGTGAACTCTGGGAGTTGGTGATGGACAGGGAGGCCTGGCA
>SJYQ01008276.1:335409-347008 GCA_006410935.1 Redunca redunca
GGCTTGTAACGACTTTCATTTATCATATTTTGTCATGACTAAAAATTTAGAAACTTAATTTTAATGACTAGTATTCCATCTCATAGATGTATCATAATTTAAGTCATTTTCAGTTTTTACTCTTATACCTTCTGCTGTGATGAACATCCTTTTCTATAAATATTTTCTTACATTTCTGTTTTTTTCTTAGGGTAGAATTTTGGAAATGGAATTTTTAGAGCAAAAAACCAGATTTTAAAACCTCATGTATTGCTGAATTATTTTACAGAAAGGATGCTCAGATTGACAGTTTCACAACCAGTGTGAGAAAGTGATCATTCTTGTGTTCTTTCAAGCACTGAGTATTAGTTTTTAAAAGTCTCTTCTGGGTAGGTGAAAAAGGTAATCTCATATTGAATTGTATATTGTTTCTATCTCATTCATTAATTCTTTCTTAATTGGTTCAGTTCAGTTCAGTCACTCAGTCATGTCTGACACTCTGCGACCCCCATGAACTGCAGCACCCCAAGCCTCCCTGTCCATCACCAACTCCCGGGGTCTACCCAAACTCATGTCCATTGAGTCGGTGATGCCATCCAACCATCTCATCCTCTGTTGTCCCTTCTCCTCTTGCTCTCAATCTTTTCCAGCATCAGGGTCTTTTCCAATGAGTCAGCTCTTCTCATCAGGTGGCCAAAGTATTGGAGTTTCAGCTTCAGCATCAGTCCTTCCAATGAACACCCAGGACTGAACTCCTTTAGGACGGACTGGTTGGATCTCCTTACAGTCCAAGGGACTCTCAAGAGTCTTCTCCAACACTTTTTGAACACAGTTCAAAAGCATCAATTCTTCGGTGCTCAGCTTTCTTTATAGTCCAACTCTCACATCCATACATGACTACTAGAAAAACCATTCTGTTGACTTGATGGACCTTTGTTGGCAAAGTAATGTCTCTGCTTTTTAATATGCTGTCTAGGTTGCTCATAACTTTCCTTCCAAGGAGTAGGCGTCTTTTAATTTCATGGTTGCAATCACCATCTGCAGTGACTTTGGAGCCCTCCCAAAATAAGGTCTGTCACTGTTTCTACTATTTCCCAATCTATTTGCCATGAAGTGATGGGACCAGATGCCATGATCTTCATTTTCTGAATGTTGAGCTTTAAGCCAACTTTTTCACTCTCTTCTTTTACTTTCATCAAAAGGCTCTTTAGTTCTTCACTTTCTGCCATAAGGGTGGTGTCATCTGCATATCTGAGGTTATTGCTTAATTGGTTAGGTTTTACAAATAGCAATAAATATTATACACAAAAGTATGGAGAGTATATGAACAAAACACCATATCTGAAACCTCCCAGAGTTTTGGTACAGATATGATATAGATTTAATAACTTTAAGATATGATTCTCTTTTGAAGAATTAATTTTAATAAAGTTTGAAATTCCTTCTTTTTAATTATAACTCTTCCTTCAGTGTAGGCCTTAGTTTTTCTATGTCTTTTTAGTATTACTTATTAATGCAAGTAATAATACTTGGGTTACACTATGGCAGGCAGAATAATGCTCCTCAAAGGTGTCCATGTTCCAGTTCCAGCAACAGGTGCAAATGTTGCTACACATAGGAAAGGGGAATTAAGGTTGCAGATGGAATTGAGGTTGCTAATCAGCTGACCTCTTATTAGGGTGATTATCCTAGACTATTTGGGTGGTTGCTAGTGGTAAAGAACCTGCCTGTGAATACAGGAGATGTAAGAGCGGTGGGTTCAATCCCTGGGTCAGAAAGATCCCCTGGAGGAGGGCATGGCAACCTGTTCGAGTATTCTTGCTTGGAGAATCCCAAGCATAGAGGAGCCTGGCGGGCTACAGTTCATAGGGTCACACAGAGTCGGACACAACTGAAGCGTCTTAGCACAGGACAGCACAGTGTAATTAAAAGTCCTTAATAGTTGAAGAGGGAGGCAGAAGTGGAGGTCAGAATGATCATCCTGGGCAGAACTCAACCTGCTGTGCTAACTTTGAAGGTAGACGAAGAGGGCCATAGACCAAGGAACACAGGCATCTTCTAGAAGCTGGAGGTATATTGTTCCCTAAAGCCTCCAGAGAGGAGTGCAGCCCTGCAGACACCTTGATTTTATCTCACTGAGATTGAAGTCAGTCTTCTGACCTATAGGAATATGATAATAAATTTGTGTTGTTTCAGCTCAGTAAGTATGTGGTAATTTCTTACAGCAGCAGTAGCAAGCTAATACATAGACAAATGCCTTTTTTGTGATTCAGCGTGGGTCTGGAATATTAAAACCTTCCTTGATTCATAAAAATTTTCTCATTTCATTATCATTCAAATTTCAAATACTTTTTGCCACAACAGTAGTTGATGTATTTACTAAAATTAGATTTTACAATTAGATTTTTTCTCAACTGACCTTAATTATGTAAAACAGATGTTTACTTATTAATGTCACTTTGTATTTTTCAAGTACATTATTTATGATTTTCATTTTATGTACTGATCAAAATCCATTACATTTATTACTTCAGTTGCTTTGTGGGATTGACTCCATCCTTAATTATAATTTCTTTACATTTTTACTGGATAGTGTTGAAGACCAGTATCTCAAAAATTGTGGGATAATACTCATATTTTTCTCCTCCAGTGAAACATTGCAAAGTATTTTTCACATGAATATTTCTGTTAAAATGTCCGTGGTACGTGGACCTTTACATGATCTGAATGTAATAGTCTGTGATAGTAGATTTATTTTTTCGGTAAACATTTGTTGAGCACTGTAATATGCTGTTGTTTTTTTTTTTTGTAAAATGATGGTGATAAAGCTATGAGCAGTTTCTCTCCTCTTAAGGTCACAGTTTTATCAAGACAGATGTAGGATAATGGCAGGCTAGCCTTATAGAGAAGGAAATGGCAACCCACTCCAGTGTTCTTGCCTGGAGAATCCCAGGGACGGGGGAGCCTGGTGGGCTGCCATCTCTGGGATCGCACAGAGTCGGACAGGACTGAAGTGACTTAGCAGCCTTATGGTCAAGTTGTAAAAAAAAAAACAAAAAGCAAAAGCACAAATCCAAAACACATACACACATAGGGAGCCTCTCTTATCTTTCCCTTGAATGACTGAAATTTTAGCTGATCTGCCAATATACTCTCTGGTCCCACTACACTCCATTCTTGAGATGGAAATAGAGTGATTTTTTTAAACATAAGGCAGGTCATGACACTCCTCTACCCAAACACCCCCAGTGGCTTCTCGGCTCATAGTAAATGCTGGAGTAGTCAGGCTGGCAAGGTGAAATGCCTCACATACCTGCCTGTATCAACACCACACTGCTCCTGTGGGTATCTTTCTGGTTTTGAACACATACCAACAGGTGTGAACATGTTCCTGCCTTAGATTTTCTGCACTTGCTGTTCTCTCAGTCTGTAGCAGTCTTGCTCTGGACACACACCTGGTGTATTCGTTTACTTCCTTGGGGTGGCCGCTTATTGCTTATGTGTCATTGTACCATTAAGGCTTTCCATGACCATCCTATTTAACGGCAATTACCCTGCTGGCCAGGATGTCATGTCCTAACTCTATCTGGTCTGTTTTTCTGCCATCCATCTTGTGTTCTACTTACATTTTTTACTGTTCTCTATGTCATGTAATGTGCTTTGTCTAGTCTCTTTCTCCCTCCATTAGGAGGTAAGCTCTAAAAGGGATTTTAGTTAATGCTATCACTGCTCTATTGAATAGTACTTAGCACATAGTAGGTACACAAATGTTTGCTGAATGAATAATTGAATGAAGGAAATTGGAATCAATCTCAGGATGTCAAAAGGATTATCATGTGAAAGCTACTGGTGAGACTGGTTTTGAAAGAAGATTAAGAACGACTCTGAAGGGAAAGGAAAGGGTATTCCAACTGGAGGAAAAAGCAGGCAGCAAGGCAAGAGGCCACTAGATTTCCACTGTCACAAGTATAATTATCTTCCAAAGTGGTTAGACTCTAAATGGTTTGAAGTTGTACCAGGGATATCAAGCCTTGCCTCCAAGAGAACTTGTAAATTGTTCTGTGTGTGTCTTACCTTCTTGGCTAAGAAAGGCAAATCCTTTCTATTACTGGTGGAAAGAAGATGGATATTGAAGATGGATAGACAACAGCCTATTCAAGACAGTGGAGGTACAATGGTACTTTTAGAATGAATGAAAGCATGAAGCATGGCCATACATGTTCCCAGTTATGATTTTGGTATGTAGGGCCTTAGAGGGATGAGTACTTTAGCTTGGGAAAAGCTTTTCTATTATTTTAAGAAAATACTTGTTTTGCTTCTGGCTTAGTGTTTGTTTTCAAATTTCAAAAGAAAATTTGGTGACAGTTCTGCTTGGAATCTAGGGAATGATAGACTATGTCAGTAACTCATACAGAGGATAAACGAGAGGAATCTTTGAAAAGCAGTCACCTCAAGGCTGGGAGTGATAGGCATGGTATGAGATGATACATAGAATTACAAAAACATAGTATGGTATACAGGTCTTCCCTGTAGCTCAAATGGTAAAGAATCTGCCTGCAATGCAGGAGACCCAGGTTCAATCCCTGGGCCAGGAAGATCCTCTGGAGAAGGGAATGGCAACCCACTCCAGTATTCTTGCCTGGAGAATCCCATAGATAGAGGACCCTGGGGGGCTACAGTCCATGGGGTCACAAAGAGTTGGACTTAACAGAGCAACTAACACTACTAGTGTGGTATACTCATTGCCTTGAAGATATAGTTTAATGAGAGGAGTAAAATGAACCATATCAAAGCCAGCACATGTCATGGGTACACACAATGATAAGTTATTTCATAGAGTAATTATTTAGTATTCATAACAAACTTATGGGATACTTAGTATTATGTTTATTTTACAGATGAGATAAGGAAGGCTTAGGGAGACTAAGTTATCCCAAGTCACAACACTAGGAAGCAGTAGAGCCAGTACTTGAGCCCAGATCTGCTGACCTCCCAGCTCATACACCATTTTTATCTGAAAACACAAAATTGTCTATTTAGAAGAAAACTATAAGGTTTCATATGGGAATATTTATGTACAACCAATAATATATGTGACACAGTAATAAAATAAGCAACTGAGTGTCTGTGTACCTAATATGTATACATGTAATATTACTTTATTTCAGAGCAGTTAAAAACAAGTTAGTTCATCTTTGTTCTTATGCACTTGACCCATCTCAAATACAAAAATGCAGAAATTACTAACATTTTAGTATGTTTTAGGGAGATGGGTGAAAGGTTTAGTGGCTTTATCAGGTGTTTGTTTTTTTTTCCTGAGAAGTCAGAAAAATCTACTTTTTTCCCCAAAGTGTATTTAGTTTTCTTTGTTGCTTTTTTGTTGTTATGTAATACATGTTATTAAGGAATTTAATGTGTATAGTATTCTGGGTTGACATCTACTTTTTAAATAAGCCACTTTGTAAAACGTGGCCTTTAGACAGGTGCATTAACTTCTTCAGGCCCCTGTTTAGCACTCTGCTGGAGTAATTCGTTGGTCTGCTACATATCCTGGGGCACTTTAATGGCCAAGTGAAGACTGTCATTTGTTAAAGCTCCAGAAAATACGCTTGCTTTTGTAGAAGCATAATGACTTATATTTATTTATTAAAAAAAAGAAACAACTCTGGAGATTCTGCTGAAATTTTTTGCAAATAACGTTCAGTGCCTCTGTAAAAAGTCTCCATGTTTCTGGGACTCCTAAAAATTCAGTAAAATCTCATTAACTTGTTGTCAATAGTTAAAAACCAGTTCTAATTTGAAGAGTAATTCCCAAGTCACCTAAATTATGTTATGTGTATAAACACAACATTGGAGATTTGGCTCTAGTGCAAAGTGCCTCTAGAAACAGTTAATAATAGCAACTGTTTTTAAAACTCTGGAAATGAGTTAACTTACAATTTGTAAGGCACCTAGCTAAAAGCAGAAAGGAAGAGTATCACAGCACTGTTTACACGTAATTGATTTTCCTCTGGACTCTTTTTTCTCTAATCCCTTGTCAGATAGTAATTTGTATCAATAGCAGGTGGTTTGCCTGAAGGAGCAGTCTCTCTGTGTGCTTGCTTGGGTCACTTAAAGTCATAAAATGTTGGATTTTATATATGCTTAATTTGAAGGTATTTCTCCTTGGTCTCTGTTACTTTAAGTCATTAGAGCTTCATTTTCCTAAGGTAGAAATGGCAGAAATGTATGTATATGGGTAGAAAACAAGCTGAGGTTTATCTCATAAGATCAAGCTTTTCATTTTCTTTAAAACCTCTCTTCCTGTCTCTCTCTCTTGATAGCGCCTGAATGAGGTAAATACTTCAGACTCAAGGGACCTCAGTCTTCATTGGCTCTTACCTTGATTTTCCTTTCTACTTCCATTTTTAATGAGTGGCCAAATATGACTTTCCTTTTGCAACATTTTTTTCACGGTTTTCTGTTTTTGTATGACTATTGCTATGCACCAAGTTTGGTTATTACTGTCCAATATCTGGAAATAGTCTTATGGTGTTCCTGTTTGCATCCCTAATTTCATTTTCTTCTTCCCATCTCTTCTAAGGCACTGTGATTGATTTAAGCTCTTGCTCAAGAACCAATGATGATTTTCATTAAAAAAAAAAATGAGTTTTTGAAACTCAATCAAGGATCTTTTCAAGCTGACTCCATGCCTTCCTTTCTAGAATTGTTTCTACTTCTTCAGTCTAGCATACATGATCTAGGAAAGCAGAACATTATTGTTTTGGGGGTATAATCTGATTTTTCCAATCTTGTCATTTGTGCTCAGGATGTCTTGAAAATGATCTTCAGCAATTTCATATACATCAGCCTCTATAACTTTCCCTGACTTTCTGCAGTTCCGGGATACAAGTGTAGTAGTGAATATTTTGCTTTTAATCACTGATCCAAAGCATCTGTATTAGTTTAATGTCCAAGTGAATGAATCATACCACTTTTCCTTAGTAAATGATGGCTCTGTAGCATCTTGAGAATAAAGACGTTAGGTTACATATATTTGAGAGAACAATGGTTTCTGCACAGTAAACTTTTGAGGTAGGATGAATGGGATGAATAGGGCTTCTCAAGTGGCACTAGTGGTAAAGAAGCCACCTGCCGGTGCAGGAGGTGCAAGAGACTTGGGTTTGCTCCTTGGGTTGGGAAGATCCCCTGGAGGAAGGCAGGGCAACCCACTCCATTATTCTTGACTAGAGAAACTCCTGGACAGAGAGCCTGGTGGGCTACAGTCCACAGGGTTGCAAAGAGTCAGACACAACTGAAGTGACCTAGCCCAGCACATAGGATGACTTAGAACATGGACTCTGACCCCAGACCACCGGCATTCAGATACCAACTGTACTTGCTCACCCTATAAACTTGAGCATGTTATTGAACCTCTCTCTGTTAACTATCTCTTCATTTATAAATTCTATCTATCACATGTGTTTATAAGAGAATTAAAGAAGTTAATTTGTGTAAAGCACTGAAGAACAGTATCTGGAATTATAAAACTAATAGAAAAAGAGAAACTAGTATTAAAAATGGTCTACAACAAACATTTCAGAATGTCAAAATTTAGAAGCCCAGGTTGCATTGTTCTCTCCTGCCTCTGTAACTTGATTTGTATCCAGATTTATTTACTGGATAAAAAAATCATTTTTTTATCCAGTAAATAAATTCATTTCCAGTAAATAATTCATTTCCTCCAATGAATCCCAATCTCTGAATATTATCAAAGAGAGTATCGTTTCTCATTGTCACTTGAAGGAAGAGGAGTAGACGTGTGACTTGGAATAAGCTGTCCCAGTAACCCCATAGCTAAAATTCCTTCTGCTGACTCAGGGACTCTATACTGCTTCAGTGGTCTTGAATATGGTGAAAGTCAGAGGACAGGCAGCCTTTGAAAACAGTTATCACAGAGAACACAAATAGTTAAGGTCATTGATCAATACTGTATGTCAGAAGGAGAAGAGGGTATCAGAGGATAAGACGGCTGGATGGCTTCACCAATGCAAAGGACATGAACCTGGGCAAACTTCAGGAGATGGTGAAGGACAGGGAGGCCTGGCATGCTGCGGTCCATGGAGTTGCAAAGAGCTGGACATCACTGGGTGACAGAACAACAGCATATCAGTCACTGTTCTAGACCTTGTCTCTTTCTCATCTAAGCCTGACAACAACCTGATGAAGCAGATACCATTATAATACATTTTTTTTAAATGAAGAAATTGAGGTACATATAGAGTAAATAATTTGCATAAAGGTCATGTAGTCAGAAAGCAGTGGAACCAAATCTGATCTGAGAAGTTAAATTCAACCAGTCTGATTCCAGGCAACCCCCTTTCCCCAGCACTTTTATACTAAGCCCCTTTATAGCTAATATAAACATTTACCTCTTTAACTGGCTTATTTGTGCTGCCACAAAGTACCACTGATAGAACAATGTAAAGAACAGAAATTTTCTTAGACTTCTGGAGCTAGAAGTTCAAGGTCAAGGTGCCAGCAGGTCTGGTTTCTCGGAAGGCCTTTCTCTGGCTCATGGGTGGCCACTGTATGCTGTGTCCTCACGTGGCCTTTTCCTATGTATCCTCCTGTGTTCTGTGTGTTCAAATTTCCTCTTCTTACAGAATTCAGATCAGATTAGTTCCATTCCGTTCAGTTCAGTTGCTCAGTCATGTCTGACTCTTTGCGACCCCATGAACCACAGCATGCCCCCTGTCCATCACCAACTCCCAGAGTCCACCCAAACCCGTGTCCATTGTGTTGGTGATGCCATCCAACCATCTCATCCTCTGTTATCCCCTTCTCCTCCTGCCCTCAATCTTTCCCGGCATCAGGGTCTTTTCCAATGAGTTAGCTCTTATCAGGTGGCCAAAGTGTTGGAGTTTTGGCTTCAACATCAGACCTTCCAATGAACACCCAGGACTGATTTCCTTTAGAATGCGGTGGTTGGATCTCCTTGCAGTCCAAGGGACTCTCAAGAGTCTTCTCCAACACCACATTTCAAAAGCATCAATTCTTCTGTGCTCAGCTTTCTTCACAGTCCAACTCTCACATCCATACATGACTACTGGAAAAACCATAGCCTTAACTAGACGGACCTTTGTTGACAAAGTGATATCTCTGCTTTTTAATATGCTGTCTAGGTTGGTCATAACTTTCCTTCTAAGGAGTAAGCGTCTATTAATTTCATGGCTGCAGTCACCATCTGCAGTTATTTTGGAGCCCAGAAAAATAAAGTCAGCCACTGTTTCCCCATCTATTTGCCATGAAGTTATTGGACCGGATGCCATGATCTTAGTTTTCTGAATGTTGAGCTTTAAGCCAACTTTTTCACTCTCCTCTTTCACTTTCAACAAGAGGCGCTTTAGACATCAGATTAAGGCCCCACCCTAAGGGACTCATTTTAACTTAATCACCTCTTTAAAAGCTCTGTCTTCAAGTTTAGCCACTTTCCGAGGTACTGGGAGTTAAGGCTTCCAACGTGTCTTTGGAAAGACTGAATTCAACCCATAACACCTCCATAATCTATGACCCCATATCTTGTGCTAGAATGTGTTGTATTCTAATAAGACAAAAACAGAAGCAACAACAAAATCTTCTTCAGGCAAAATTTTCAGTCTTTATTGATACTTTTCTCAATTCACGTGCCTCTGAGGATTTTTGTCAACATTCACCCTTAGCTCTTGGCCTTTCCTGTCTTCAGACATTTTCACTTCTTGGGAATCTCTCAGACTTATCACATCAGAGCCATCTCATCTATGTCCACCTGTTCAGCTACTTTGCATATTAGAGCCCATTTTCTCTCAAAGAGTGGAGGCCTTGGGAGAGAAGTTGTTCGACTTCATGGTTTTCTTTTGAGTGTTTGCATAGACTGACTTAGTTTTCTTTTCTCATCCAGTTCATGAAGTGACTGCCTCAGGGAGGGAGGTGTGTAGACGTCTCATGTTCATTGCCTCTATCCCACACATTAACTGTTCCTGAATAGTTTTCTAAACAAAGCACTGTAAAAAGTGTTTCACTTTAATTTTGTGTTAGCTAAAACTGGAATCCCTCTACAGGTGAGAAAACTTATATTTAAAGAGATTGTATTATTTACTAAGTCTCCCAAAGCTAGTAAATGGTAGAGTTGGAATTTATGCTCCTGAGTGAGGTAGGGCTCTTAACCATTGTGGTATATATGGCATGGTTTTGATTATTGATAAACTTTTAAGATTATATATGAGCCATTTCTCCCTATTTATGATGGTGAAGAATTTGTAAGAAGCTCATTTAAAGGTTATTATTACAATTATGTAAGTGTAGTACTTTGATCTATGTGATTGCCAAATATTAGAGAGTTTGGAGATGATCAAAGTGAATTAATTTCAATTACAAAATGACTGTATTGTTGGGCAATTGATACCTATATATAAAAATCTCTTTTTAGAGCCCCCAGGCTGCATGCAGGTGCTAAACATAAAGGAAACCCTGATAGGATTTGAGAAAAAGAATCCCATGTTCCAAGTGTAAGTAGGAAAGCCAAATATTGCACTGATTCTGGCTCTGGGAAAAGTACATACTGTTATATTCCGGCACATTAGAATTTTCCAGGGATGTGCCTGGTGTCTTGGAGTAAAGCCAATGTGATTTTTCTGCCATCTAAGTCTTGCTTCTTTATAGATCTCTGCCATGTTCATTATGTAAATCATAGCTTCCTGTCCCTGAATTGTGAGACTTTTCTTTCTCTATACAAATGGAAACACTCTCGCCATTTTCCAGAATCTTGCATATATAATCATCATTTGTTCCTTTATAGCTCAGACTTGAGTTTTCCAAATATATGAAAGAATGAATTGATGAAGCAGAGTTAGTAGTAGGCATCCATATCATTCAATAATCAGTACTACATTTGTTTGTTAATATTAATATTTAACAACTCTAGGTTTTTATTTTTAGCAGAGGGAGGAAAATTTTATTTTTTCTGTTGTTCTGCTTTTACTAGGAGACTAAGACCAAGGCTTTAAAAAAGTGACTGATACCATGACACTTAATTTTAAATACATTTTAGTAGTCCTCAATCTTAATTTGACCTGACAAATTCTTTTAGGATCTTTGGCAAGAAGTAATCTTTCAATCAGTGATGAAAAATCAACAACCCCAATCAACACTTCAGGAAAAAATAGAAATTGATACCATTTAGAATCATTAAAGCCTATATACACCTTTGATTTTTTATTTTTATTTATTTATTTATTTTTTAATTTTTATTTTAACTTTAGTTTACTTTACATTACTGTATTGGTTTTGCCAAACATTGACATTAATTCACCACGAGTGTACATGCGTTCCCAAACATGAATCCCCTCCCACCTCCCACCCCATGACATCTCTCTGAGTCCTCCCCATGCACCAGCCCCAAGCATCCTGCATCCTGCATCGGACATAGACTGGCGATTCGTTTCTTACATGATAGTATACATGTTTCAATGCCATTCTCCCATCCCATCCCACCCTCTCCCTCTCTCCCAGAGTCCAAAAGTTCACTCTACAGGTCTGAGTCTCTTTTGTTGTCTCGCAAACAGGGTCTTCATCACCATCTTTCTAAATTCCATATATATGC
>SJYQ01008276.1:347503-363341 GCA_006410935.1 Redunca redunca
AATTCAACATCCATTTATGATAAAAACTCTCCAGAAAGCAGGAATAGAAGGAATATACCTCAATATAATAAAAGCTATATATGACAAACCCACAGCAAACATTATCCTCAATGGTGAAAAATTGAAAGCATTTCCCCTAAAGTCAGGAACAAGACAAGGGTGCCCACTCTCACCGCTACTTTCAACATAGTTCTGGAAGTTCTGGCCACAGCAATCAGAGCAGAAAAAGAAATAAAAGGAATCCACATTGGAAAAGAAGAAGTAAAACTCTCACTGTTTGCAGATGGCATGATCCTCTACATAGAAAACCTCTGATTTTTAAAAACATAATTTAATTAGGAAAAATGATCAGTGTTAATTCATTTTCAGTGAGACCTGAGGGTCAGCTTTTAGTATGAAGGTTTCATTTAAATAAATCAAAATAAAGTAATATCTGAATGCCTAAATTTATGAATAAAATTAAAAGAGCAAATGGGTTACATAGGTTTTAAGAAGTACATATCCTGTTAAAGATGTTCAGAAAAATCTCAGTATTGCTTAAATAGGCATAATGAAATGATGGCTGACTTATAATCTTAGGAGGAGAGAAGAACTTTTCAAAGTCAATGATAAGGGGTAAATTTTTCAGTTCTATCTACAATGTGGATTTTTGGTGGGATTATATCTTGAAGTTTCCAAATCCTATTCTCTACGAATTTATAATATTTGTAATTAATCCTAAATCACTTTCTGAAGACATACACTTATTCCCATTGATTTTGATGATGCACCATCTCTTCTACCAGAAAGTACTCTCCTACCATCTCTTCTACCAGAAAGTACTCTCCTACTATCTCTTCTACCAGAAAATTCAGCCATACCACAAAGTGTGAAATATGGCAGAGGGGAGAATGGGGATATGGCCGTGTCAGCAAGCCAGATTCCAGTGGAATCCCAGTGCAGGTTGATGGGGACCTTTCTAAAGACAATATATTTATTTCTTTTAGGAACTGGCAGTAGGTTTTGTGTTGAGGGTCCCCAAGACCACCTTCAGGCATGGAGACCGAAGGACTCACAGGATTCAGAAAAGTTGTTATAGGCATGGTTATGGTTCATACAGTAAAAGGATAGAGATTAAAATAAGCAAAGTACAAAATGCTTGTGGGACAAAGCAGAGGGGAAATACGGGTAAGCTTCCATGTGGTCCCTCTCGGTGGAGTTGCATGGTGGGGGCCTGGGATGGGGTGTGTAATTCTCCTCCTGAGTTGATGTGTGAATGTTGCCAACCAGGAAGGCTCAGACAAGCCCTGGTGGCCAGATTTTGTTAGGGGTTTGTTTTGTAGTACATTCCTATGGCTGATCTCATCTACTCAAACCCGTCTCCCTGGCCCCAGGTCAGGCTGATAGAGTGACATGAGGCTTCAGGCATACAAAAACATTCTTATAAGGCAGATTCTTCCAGAGGTCACTTCCCAGGAGCCAGGTCAAGTGCCAGTCTTGGAGACCCTATTCATGGTAGATGAGTAGAGTAGAAAGAAGAAAGTAGAAAGTATTAGTTGCTCAGTCGTATCTGACTCTTTGCAACCTCATGGACTGTAGCAAGCCAGGCTCCTCTGTCCATGGAATTCTCCAGGCAGGAATACTGGAGTGGGTTGCCATGACCTTCTCCAGGGGATCTTTCTAACCCAGGGATCAAACCTGGGTCTCCTGCACTGCAGGCAGATTTTTTACAGTCTGAGCCAACAGGGATGCCCATAGGAAGGTGAACAGGTTATTTCATACAATTTTATTCAAGTATCTCTTAAGTAATCAAGGAAGTTGTAGTGCCCTTGTCGATGAGAGTTTCTCCTTTGGGAGAAACTATTGTTCTGAGTCTTTTTGTTAGTGGATAATTTAGTAAAAAATGTAGAGTTCTAGAAGGAAACCCATGTAACTCAGCATACTATAATAAAGGAAAAAATACATTTTGTCTTAAATACTTGTATCTTTCCCTTTATGAGAATTCATTATTTCTTTGAAGGAGCCAGAAGAATGAGGTATAGAACCCCAATAATTTCAAATAGTAGTGTCATATTTTCACAAGAAGCACTGATTTATAAGTCCAACCCCTGAGGTGCAGACAGGTTTATCATTCAGCTATAAATGTCTAAATGCATAATGGAATACAAGATCTAATTTCTAACATGTATTTGGATGATGTATTACTCATTTATAAATGCAGCTGAAGTCAAAGAAATGAGTTCAACTATTTTTTTTTTAAAGGTTGGTCATATAATGAATTATTAAAGTTTTTAGATAAAAGGCAAAAATATTATTCAATCTAGTATTATTGGGAAAGATGGAGAAACTCTTGGCCATCTTTATTTGTGTGTTTGCTTTCTTGGTTTTTAAAATTCTAACAATTTCTACCAGTTTTGGTACAAACACATATCCAGTGGTGATGGAGAGCCAGTGGTTAATTTTTTCTTTTTTTTTTAGAATTAGCTTATCATGAGAGCTGCATATTATAGTCAGGATACTGTTGAAAGAAAGAAAGTGAAGTTGCTCAGTCATGTCCAACTCTGCAACCCCATGGACCATAGCCTACCAGGCTTCTCTGTCCATGGGATTTTCTAGGCAAGAATACCAGAGTGGGTTACCATTTCCTTCTCCAGGGGATCTTCCTGACCCAGGGATTGAACCAGGGTCTCCTGCAGTGCAGTTCAGTTCAGTTCAGGCTCTCAGTCGTGTCCAACTCTTTGCGACCCCATGAATTGCAGCACGCCAGGCCTCCCTGTCCATCACCATCTTCCAGAGTTCACTTAGACTCACGTCCATCGAGTCTGTGATGCCATCCAGCCATCTCATCCTCTGTCGTCCTCTTCTCCTCCTGCCCCCAATCCCTCCCAGAATCACAGTCTTTTCCAATGAATCAACTCTTCGCATCAGGTGTCCAAAGTACTGGAGTTTCAGCTTTAGCATCATTCCTTCCAAAGAAATCCCAGTTTGATCTCCTTCAGAATGGACTGGTTGGATCTCCTTGCAGTCCAAGGGACTCTCAAGAGTCTTCTCCAACACCACAGTTCAAAAGCATCAGTTCTTCGGCACTCAGCCTTCTTCACAGTCCAACTCTCATATCCATACATGACCACAGGAAAAACCATAGCCTTGACTAGACGGACCTTAGTCGGCAAAGGCAGACGCTTTACCCTCTGAGCCACCGGGGAAGCTATTACCTTTAGGATACTATTACCTTTTGTTAATAGCTCATGCTGGCACTAATTAGTCTAACATAAAAATAATAGAAGCCATGCATACCTGTTAATTTTATGCATACTTTTGAGGTCTATTCTCCCATGAAAATGATTTGTTCCTTTAAATCTCAATAATGATGGACTGCACCCTCTCCATTATAAATTCAGAGGGGTATATATATTCATATATTTTTTAAAAGAGCCAAATTGCTGATGTTGTTTCAAAAAACAATAGAACTTGATTAGACACAAAAAGATATGACTGGTTTCAATAAATCACAACTGGAAGAGAAAATGTGCTGTGAATTTTTGGCAAAGAGCAGAGCAGTTTCATGTAAAGATAGTACTAGATTCCACCTCATTATAGGATACAATGATGGGTATGGTATTGCTACAATTGCCATATTTCTTCCAAAAGAAACTTCAGAAGAAAAGACCAAGCTTTGAGTCCAAGAAATCCTGAGCTCAGAATTTGAGATTCAAGAGACATATTTTTAAATGTTAGTTTCAAGAAAGGAAATAAAGACTGGCATCTGAAATGCTCAACAGCATTTCTTAAGGACATCATTTTCAAAAGGCCATTTTAGTAGTTGCCCCCCTTGTTCTTATTAATTCTCCTTCTTTTAGCAGTTGTTTTTCTTATCCAACTTGATGATACTAGATAGATGAATAACCTGATTGGCAGCTTGACATTGCTGGATAAACTAATTCACTTTGGAATGAATTCAATGTCCAGTGGCTCAGAGGGCTGCAGATTGAATCTGTCAGAAATTTGTTCTTATTTTCAATAAATGCTTCTATTTGTTTCACTAACAATAATCTAAGAGCTAGAATTGGTGAGAAGTGTTTTATGATAACTAATTATTCCATACTGTTTCTTAAATTTGGGTACTTAAAAACCCAGGGTCAGAGTAGGCTCTCTATTCTTAAGCAGTGCCTTCTGAAGTGATTTTTTTCCTGGATGACATCCCAGTTTGCTTTTTAAGGAGTCCAGATTTTCAGAAGTGTAAATGGACAATGATTTTCTTTTTGAAATTAAAATATAACATATAACTCAATTTAACTTAAAATGAAGACTTGCCTTCCCACTGAAGAAGAACATAGATTGATAAATAAAACATTATCACTTTATTGTCAGCATTCATCAGAGTAAAGTATAACTAAGTACATGACAAAGATTTGTCTAAAATAAAATGATTATAAAAATTGCAACAACTATCTTCTAGTACTCTGAAATCTAGAAGATAAGCAAAGAACACAACAACAATTCAGTTAAATTCAAAATAAGCTTATTCAGATGTAACTTGGTAGAAAACACAGTGTTATATCCTTTGAAAGATATCAGAAAAACTAAAATCATTGTTCTAATACAAAAGAATTAATGATTTTATCATAGCAAATAAATATAATAGCTATAGTCATACATAGAGGCAATAAGAGGGCCAAGAATTTCTAATGAAAAAGAGGGAACTAGCGTGAGGTCAAAGATTTGGAGACAATTCCTTAAAGGAGATGGTAAGAAAGACTGATCTTGAGTGAGAGATACAGTTGGAACATATGAAGGAAGGAAAATGGGGAGGCTTTGGGGAAAATCATAAACAAAACAAGAGGGTTGGCATAAGCAAGTCAAGACTGTAAGCAAGTCTATTATCAGACATCAAAACTTTGCAGGCTTGAACTTGGCCGTGTTGAGTTAATGAGTTCCAGAAAGCACAGTGTTTTTGTACTTTCAATTTACAAAGATATCTGAATGTTCCATTTACATCTTCCTGCATTTTGGCTTTATCTCTCCTTTTCAGTACACTTTCACCTTAAATATTTGAATGTCCAGTGGTAACTCTTCTAGACTTAAGGGACTCAAATCTTGAAGGACATGTGGAGACACATAGATATTTATCTTTGTTGACTTCCTAAGATTTCTTGAAATATTCCACTTGTGAGTAATATTGGCAGAAATGTAATAAGAGTGCTCGTCGAAGGTTCTTTTTCCCAGTCCTTTCCAGGTGACTTTCAGGTGATTGAAGCGTTCCTCTTGGATGTCCGACAGAGCTATTGTCAGTATCCCTGCCCTGATCTGCCTTCATGTGCATGCCATGTTTGTGATGGGAAACCACGTGGTGTCGATTCACTGCCAGATTTCCCCCAGTGCAGTAATATATTATATCCCTGCTGGCGAGTCATTTCCAAAGTAGTATCAACTGGGATTTGAGATGAGGGTCTGGAAGCACACGATAGCATAGAGTGTTTAAAGTAAATGGCTTATTTCTTTTGCTGGTTTTCTTCAACTCTAAAGGCTCCAATAAGATGTGGTGGATGGAAGCAGTAAAGTAGATTGTTCTAGAATTCATTAAGCTGGAATGGATGGGGCTGAGGGAAGAGGAAAGAAATTGAACCTTAGATAACATTCCCAAGTTTTTCCTGTGGTTGCAAACTGCCACTTTTTTAGCAAAACAGCATGTAGAGTAGTAGATCAAGTGTCTGGGTTTGGACTCTTGACTTGATTGTTACCTGATGACACTTTTAGGCCAAGTTACATAACCTGTTTACCTATGAAACTGGAAAATCCTAGTACCCATTTCAGAGTTGTGCAGATTAGTTATTCTGAGCTATGTATGAGTAGGTACTTAGTATATATTTAGAATAGTACTTAGCTTATAAGTAGATGATCAGTAAATTTTAGTAATTATTACTGAGTGGAGACAAGTGATTTTTAATGTCATTCTATGGACTTTATCAAGCTAAAATATTTTCAGAACTGAAATTATCACCTCTACTGATATTTTACAGAATGCTATATTGGAGCGTCTAAACTGTGCTTGCATACCTAAGTAGTTTGCAGTTTATAACATAATACAGAGGCTGGTTCATGGAATAACAATCACTAAAATGTACTTTAATACAGATTCTGCAGAAGGCAGGATACATAGTTAGCAGAGAAGTCTGTGGAAAGCAAGTTGCGATTGCTTTTGGCATAGGTCACATTTAGTAATCTGTGTGATATCTAAGATTAACAAATGAGACAAATACATTTCATTGAAAATGTTAAAGGTTAATAAAAATTAATAGTCACAGATTAATATAAATGGAAAGGTTAGAATAAAAGATGTCAGAACCTCACCTAGTCAGCCGCAGCATTTTAGTGTCCCACTAATCTTCATCAGCATACACTTTGACAAATGGTGTGCTTGCTTGAAAATTCACTTTTAAGGTAAATGTCCTAGCTCCTTCCAAGAAATTGCAAGTTTGAAAATATTTTTATGCAGAGATTCTAGGGGTATTACAAATCATAAGCATCATATTTTGTGTTGATAAAAGACATCTAACAATCCTCTCACCTTTTGCTTTTTTTGGTATGTATAAAGGAGACGTCATTAGCACCCAAAGTAAAAGAATGGATCTTATAAAGATTCAGCCCATTAGCTTTTTGAGTGTGGGTATCTGAAACAATATCCATGAATTTATTGTATGACCCCTTCTGGTTGGAATAGGACTAAAGTAAATTGTAATGGCCATCACTACGACTTAGTAACTGATCCCTCTTTCCTCCTCAGGAAAGGCTATACTTCTCAGTTACCTTGCAGGTAGAAGGGACTAGTTTCTAATTCTAACTAATGCAATGAGAGCAAAAGTCATGTGTGATGATCCTAGTGTGAGGCAGTGCAGATCTGCTGGATTCTCCAGGTTAATCTTCTGCCTGAGGGATTGTTGAGGCAATCTCTGGGATCCCGAGGGACTTAGTTCAGTTCAGTAGCTCAGTCATGTCCGACTCTTTGCGACCCCATGAATTGCAGCACGCCAGGCCTCCCTGTCCATCACCAACTCCCGGAGTCCACTCAGACTCACGTCCATCGAGTCAGTGATGCCATCCAGCCATCTCATCCTCTGTCGTCCCCTTCTCCTCCTGCCCCAAATCCCTCCCAGCATCAGAGTCTTTTCCAATGAGTCAACTCTTCGCATGAGGTGGCCAAAGTATTGGAGTTTCAGCTTCAGCATCATTCCTGAATGTTTCATCATATGGCTGAATAATACTTCATGGTATGGATATATGACCAGATGCCATTATATCCATTGACAGACATATGACTTTTTCATTTTTAGCTATTAGATGTCAAATTATTGGGTCATATGAGAACTGTATGTTCAATATTTTGAGATATTGCCAAACTATTTTCCAAATTACTGCACTACTGTATGTTTCTATCAGTAATATATGAGGATTCCAGTTTTTCCAAAGCCTTGCCAATAATTGTTATTCTATGTATTTTGTTTTATTATAACCATCTTAGTGGGTGTGACATGTCTAGTGTGGACATGAAATTGGGCAAACTATGGGAAATGGGGAGGGACAGGGAGGTGTGGCATGCTGCAGTCCAAGGGGTCATGAAGAATTGAACACGACTGGGCGAGTGAACAACAACAGTGGGTGTGAAGTCAGTAAGATTTGGGGTCATTTGTCACACAGCCATGCTAACTAGAACATCAGTTTGATGGGGAAAAACCCTAAACTGGAAATCAGAAGACATGAGTTCAAGTACCATCTATGCAACTTATAACTTGATCTTTGGCAAGTCCTTGGTCCTCTGGGCCTCTTCCTTAAAATTTATATAATGAAATGATTTCTTCCAGTTCTCATTATGTTTTAGTGTATTTTTCTTTTCTATACCATTAAAATCAACCTATCTAAATGTCTATCAAAATTTAGGGTTAACTTCCCAATGGACATTTATCTATATCATCAAGGTGAATATGGATTTCTTTTTTAAACAGTTAATTGATCAGTTCAGTTTACTTCAGTCACTCAGTCATGTCCAACTCTTTGTGACCCCATGAATTGCAGCACGCCAGGCCTCCCTGTCCATCACTAACTTCTGGAGTCCACCCAAACTCACGTCCATTGAGTCAGTGATGCCATCCAGCCATCTCATCCTCTGTCGTCCCCTTCTCCTCCTGCCCCCAATCCCTCCCAGCATCAGAGTCTTTTCCAATGAATCAGCTCTTCACATGAGGTAGCCAAAGTACTGGAGTTTCAGCTTTAGCATCATTTGCAAAGAACACCCAGGACTGATCTCTTTTAAAATGGACTGGTTGGATCTCCTTGCAGCCAAGGGACTCTCAAGAGTCTTCTCTAATACCACAGTTCAAAAGCATCAGTTCTTCAGTGCTCAGCTTTATTCACAGGCCTACTCTGACATCCATACATGACTACTGGAAAAACCATAGCCTCGACTAGATGGACCTTTGTTGGCAAAGTAATGTCTCTGCTTTTGAATATGCTATCTAGGTTAGTCATAACTTTCCTTCCAAGGTGTAAGTGTCTTTTAATTTCTTGGCTGCAGTCACCATCTGCAGTGATTTTGGGGCCCCCACAATTAAAGTCTGACACTGTTTCCACTGTTTCCCCATCTATTTGCCATGAAGTGACGGGACCAGATGCCATGATCTTCGTTTTCTGAATGTTGAGCCTTAAGCCAACTTATTCACTCTCCACTTCACTTTGATCAAGAGGCTCTTTAGTTCCTCTTCACTTTCTGCCATAAGCGTGGTGTCATCTGCATATCTGACACTATTGATATTTCTCCTGGCAATCTTGATTCCAGCTTGTGCTTCTTCCAGCCCAGCGTTTCTCATGATATACTCTGCATAGAAGTTAAAGAAGCAGGGTGACAATATACAGCCTTGATGTACTCCTTTTCCTATTTGGAACCAGTGTGTTGTTCCATGTCCAGTTCTAACTGTTGCTTCCTGACCTGCATACAGATTTCTCAAGGGGCAGGTCAGGTGGTCTGGTATTCCCATCTCTTTCAGAATTTTCCACAGTTTCTTGTGATCCACACAGTCAAAGGCTTTGAAATAGTCAATAAAGCAGAAATAGATGTTTTTCTGGAAATCTTGCTTTTTCGATGATCCAGTGGATGTTGGCAATTTGATCTCTGGTTGGTTCCTCTGCCTTTTCTAAAACCAGCTTGAACATCTGGAAGTTCACGGTTCACATATTGCTGAAGCCTGGCTTGGAGAATTTTGAGCATTGCTTTACTAGTGTATGAGATGAGTGCAATTGTGTGGTAGTTTGAGCATTCTTTGGCATTGCCTTTCTTTGGGATTGGAATGAAAACTGACCTTTTCCAGTCCTGTGGCCACTGCTGAGTTTTCCACATTTGCTGGCATATTGAGTGCAGCACTTTCACAGCATCATCTTTCAGGATTTGAAATAGCTCCACTGGAATTCCATCACCTCCACTAGCTTTGTTCGTAGTGATGCTTTCTAAGGCCCACTTGACTTCACATTCCAGGATGTCTGGCTCTAGGGGAGTGATCACACCAATGTGATTATCTGGGTCATGAAGATCTTTTTTGTATAATTCTTCTGTGTATTCTTGCCACCTCTTCTTAATATCTTCTGCTTCTGTTAGGTCCATACCATTTCTGTCCTTTCTTGAGCCCATCTTTGCATGAAATGTTCCCTTGGTGTCTGTAATTTTCTTGAAGAGATCTCTAGTCTTTCCCATTCTGTTGTTTTCCTCTTTCTTTTCATGGATCGCTGAGGAAGACTTTCTTATCCCTTCTTGCTATTCTTTGGAACTCTGCATTCAGATGCTTATATCTTTCCTTTTCTCCTTTGCTTTTTGCTTCTCTTCTTTTCACAGCTATTTTTAAGGCCTCCCCAGACAACCATGTTGCTTTTTTGCATTTCTTTTCCATGGGGATGGTCTTGATCCCTGTCTCCTGTACAATGTCACGAACCTCTGTCCATAGTTAATCAGGCACTCTATCTCTCAAGTCTCTTTCTCACTTCCACTGTATAATCATAAGGGATTTGATTTAGGTCATACCTGAATGGTCTAGATAAATTGATTTATGGTAAGTAAACTCTACAGCTTACATTGTCCATTTGGATTCTGTCAGCTTTTGAAAGTAATTCAGGAAACCATTTTATGCTCCATGACAAATACATTGCTAGAGTTGGTTGGAGGGAGGTAAGTTTCCTTTGCATCTTTTAAATGATGTCAGGAATTCAAGGTTATATCTCAGAAAATCATTTAATGTTTTTTTGACCATTTAAAACACAAGTGCATTAGAAGGGTATCCATTTTATTCATGTGTGTTAACTCACTTCAAGTCCTTAAACATCATGGTACAGTGTAACCTTCCTTTGATTTTTTTTAAAAAATTATTTTTGTAACTTAAAATGGGAGGTATATCAAGTACATAACACTTACTGGAAGTTTGATCTTTTTCACTTAATCTTCCATATATGTTTTGGCTTTGCCTACACAGTCATTCAGTTGCGCTGTTGCTGCTGCTGCTGCTAAACTGCTTCAGTCGTGTCTGACTCTGTGCGACCCCATAGACAGCAGCCCACCAGGCTCCTGCAGTCCTGGGATTCTCCAGGCAAGTATTTAAAACAGTAATCTACACAGAATAATTCTATTTGTTAAATGATTAACATTTAATCTCAAAAATTTAAAAATTGTCTATATTACCTAGGTTGTGGTGCAAAATATCAACATTTAGTTATATGTCTAGAGTTTTGTCATCTTAAGTCAGTGATTGTGTACTTGTTATTAATTGTAATTAAAACACTAACTGTACATGTTGTTAGAATGGTTCAATTCTCAGTTCAGTTCATTTGCTCAGTCATGTCCGACTCTTTGTGACTTGGTGAACTGCAGCACGCCAGGCCTCCCTGTCCATCACCAACTCCTGGAGTTTATCCAAACCCATGTCCATTGAGTCAGTGATGCCATCCAACAATCTCATCCTCTGTCAGCCCCTTCTCCTCCTGCTCTCAATCTTTCCCAGCATCAGGGTCTTCTCAAATGAGGCAGCTTTTCCTATCAGGTGGCCAAAGTATTGGAGTTTCAGCTTAAACATCAGTCCTTCCAGTGAACACCCAGGACTGATCTCCTTTAGGATGGACTGGTTGGATCTCCTTGCAGTCCAAGGGACTCTCAAGAGTCTTCTCCAACACCACAGTTCAAAAGCATCAATTCTTTGGTGCTCAGCTATCTTTATAGTCCAACTCTCACATCCATAGGGGGCTTCCCTATAGCTCAGATGGTAAAGAATCTGCCTGTAATGCAGGAGACCTGGGTTCGATTCCTGGGTCAGGAAGATCCCCTGAAGAAGGGAATGGCAACTCACTCCAGTACTCTTGCCTAGAGAATCCCATGGACAGAGGAGACTGACGGGCTACAGTCCACGGGGTCACAAAGGGTTGGACACGACTGAGTGACTAACATTTCTCACATCCATACATGACTACTGGAAAAACCATAGTCTTGACTAGACGGACCTTGTTGACAAAGTGATGTCTCTGCTTTTTAATATGCTGTCCAGGTTGGTCACAACTTTCCTTCCTAGGAGTAAGTGTCTTTCAACTTCATAGCTTCAGTTACCATCTGCAGTGATTTTGGAGTCCAAAAAAATAGTCAGCCATTGTTTCCACTGTTTCCCCAACTATTTGCCATGAAGTGATGGGACCGATGCCATGATCTTAGTTTTCTGAATGTTGAGCTTTAAGCCAATTTTTTCACTCTCCTCTTTCACTTTAATCAAGAGGCTCTTTAGTTCCTCTTCACTTTCTGCCATAATGGAATGGTTAAAAAAGGTCAGAATGATCCTACAGATCTGGCACAGTACAATGGAATAGCATCGGTATGAGAAGTTGTAGTCAGATGTCCAACTCCTGCTGAAAATGCCTTTCTAGTGGCAGATCTCTTCTTATGTATCAATTCTGAGAACTGGAGTGAGTCAATCTGAGTAAAATCACAAGTATAGACTCATAATTTATACGTACTAAAATGACTGAGAAATAAATGAGCAGCACAAGGAGAGATGAGGGCTATTTCAACTAGCTCCCTATAGGTCTTAGAATATGTGTGTCTCTGTTCAGTTCTGGATCAGTTGAATTACCTGTAGCCAGGGTGTTGGCGTTTTTATTTTTGCTCAGGGTTGCTCAGGTAACATAGTGTGTTATATTGTACTTCAAAGTATAAAAGAAGTCTTAAAACTAACCCTTGAGAATTTATCCTCTTTCAACTTTGGAGAGATCCAAAATAGAATACACCTGCAAGGGAACTTAACTGAATTCCATTAAGCAATCACCTGCCAATATTTGAATTTTGAAAGGATGGTATTAAATGTCTTGTTAATCTAACTATACTCATAATGCCAAGTTCTGAAGTTCTGCCAAAATAATGTTAAAATAAATATAAAATAACTCAAACTAGCATCAGAGACACATTGAAACATAAATGAAAAACAGCACATGAATCTATGTAGCCTGTTTATATCACCCCAGAGATTTAGATAAAGAAAAACAAACATAACCTTTTCAGCTCTTTCTCACAAGGGAAAAAGAAAATGAAACATTTGATTATAATTGTTTTAATGAGCTGTGATTCAAAATGATGAAGTTGTAATGGTTTAGGTAAAAAATATTCTGTTAATGAGCTTTTATTTCTATAAAACCTACAAGATATAAAACTCTCCAAGGATAAAGTTTAGTGGAAAAGTAGTGTTTACTTTCTGAAAATTAAAATTCCTAATATTTATCTGATTTATTTTCAACAAACATACTTATTAATTACTAGTATTACCAGAGAAAAGAAATGTTCTCAAAGAATACAAGCTGTACAATAAACATAAGATGTTTATATTACTAGTTTTTGCACAGAACTCTAAGGTAGACTTCTTTGCCTGTTTGGGGGAAGTTTCTTAGTTTTTTCATTTTATAATTTATATCTCTTAGTCTACTTATAGACACAAATAGCATAGTGAAAAAGTTGTTCCACGTGAAACAGTAAAGCTACCACATCCATTTAAAGTAGAACGTTGTAAGGTGATACTTGTTTTGGATATTTACTACTATCTTTTCACTAATGCATGTTTCCAAAATGAACACTCTATCTAAAGGAAAGTTAAATATATGATAAACAAATGTCTACTATTGATGATAACTTTTAACATGATTTATGATAAAATAAAGGTATTTTATCATAGGTATTCACATTCAATCATATTATAAGTTACTAACAACTAAATCTGGCCTAGTTAATTTACCTGCATTAGAATTATCTACCTGTATTAGAATTATAAGTAGCTGTCAGTGAGAAACAGAAAAGAATGATAACTGTGAAGGGCTAATGAAAGAGATTCTATTTAGTGATCAGGAAGTTTGGTGAGTCTGCCACTGAGAGTCCTTGATTTGTTAAGGCATCACTCTAGTGGGGCAGTCCCAAGTTAAAGTTCATTCTCATCAGTGGAGAAAAGAGGTTTCAATTTTGAACTTTCACACATAGTCAATTCAGTTAACCTATAAATTTCAACTGGCTAATGGCAATGATATACTCGGTATCTCTCTGTCTCTCCCTCACATGCACATACACAGTTACCTTTCTAATCTAGCTTTGTAGTGTGATTTTTAACCTAATTTTTTTTCCCCTTGTATCTCAGTTTCCCAGGTTTAGGCATACTATCAGTTCAGTTCAGTTCAGTCGCTCAGTCGTGTCTGACTCTTTGCGACCCCATGAATTGCAGCACGCCAGGCCTCCCTGTCCATCACCAACTCCCGGAGTCCACTCAGACTCATGTCCATCGAGTCTCTGATGCCATCCAGCCATCTCATCCTCTGTTGTCCCCTTCTCCTCCTGCTCCCAATCCCTCCCAGCAACAGAGTCTTTTCCAATGAGTCAACTCTTCGCATGAGGTGGCCAAAGTACTGGAGTTTCAGCTTCAACATCACAGGCTATGTGTAAATATCAATGTTTAGATATTAAAATGGTTTACTTACAAATCTATATTGCGAAAAGTCTGGTAAATATAAAAGGAAATTTTATTAATTCCTTTAGATATGTACATCACGACTCATTTGTGAAGAAGTTAAAGAATATTCTTGTCTAATTCTTTAAAGGCCAGATAAGGAATAATGGCAATAATAATAATAATGTCAATAATAATAATAATAGCAAAAATGGCTAGTAGTTTTGATTGCTTACTTTATCCTATACTCTGTTCTGAGCACTTTACATGTATTGTCTAGTTTCATCTAATTTATTACAAAAATATTATAAAGTAGGGACTGTTTTAATCCTCATTTTACTAGTGAGGAGATTGTGGCATTGAAGAATTACGTAGCTTGCCTGATGTCAGAAGCACATGTGAAATTAAAATGTCCTAATAGTGGGGAGTATTAATTGGGGGGTTACAAGGCAATTAAGTTAAGCTTTTAGTTACTTTATTGAGCTGAAATAAACTAACAAATGATGTTTTCATTATGTGTTTTTGTTTATTACATGTGAGTCTATAGATAATTATTTCTAAACTTTCTGAGATAATAATAATTTATTCACTTAACAAATATTTATTGAGTTATTACTAACACCTACCAAGATATTCTAAGTGCTGGTAACAAGCCACATACTGAATTTCCTGCCATAACTGAGTTTATATTCTAGCATTATATTGTACAGATTATTCAGCAACTTGTTTCTCTCATTTTTAGGATTAACCCATACACATATAAATTCTTTTATGTTTTCAATTAGTATATCATTGTAGAAAAATACACCACAACTGATCAGTCTCACTACTGGTAAACACTGACATATTTATCAATTTTGTATTATTGCAAAGGATTTGTCTGAGAACATGTTTGGTGTATATATGTGAAAATTTTTGTCTGGTATATATACTTATGTATTGGACTCCAGGTCTTCTGCTTTGCTAAAGATTTCTGAGGTAGAAAATCCATTTGTGTAGTTAGCCTTTAGGGAGGGAAGAAGTGAAATGGGATATGGAAAGAAGGGAAATGGATACAGAAAACTTCACGTTTATCTGCATTGCTTTATTTCTTTAAAATATGACTTGAAAAGATACCCCCAAAGTGGGCAATTGTTAAATTCAAATAAAAATATGTTAATACAGCCTTACTATTTTTTTGGTTCCACATTAAAGCAAGTTGAAAGTTTTGATTCACTATCTCTTAACTCCATGGGTAAGGCTGGTTTACTGTAAGCCTGGTGACAGGACACACCCAGATTGACAGTGAGTGCTCCTGAGACTTGGTACCTCTGTCCGGCCTCAGTTTAACTAAGCCTCTTGGGATTTGCCCTTCAGAAGAAAGAACATATTTTCTTTAATTTGAGTGAAAGTGGGAAATTGTTCTTGAGAAACCATAAATGTGAGATTCTATGAGGAGTACAGTGGCTCTTTCTAAAATCATGGCTGGGAAGAAACCAAGACACAGAAAGCAGCTCACTGTATTTGTATTCTGACAAAAATACGTATAAAAAAGGATTTGGAATTTGGATCGTCTATATAGGTAGTTATTTTTAATGTCCTTTTTTTAGAAGCAAAATGTAAGCATTTCAATTTCAACATTACAGGTTAATTCAGTTAATTGGAAATATATTCTTTAGTCTTAATCTCTTGGTCATTGAATTTGAAATTAAAATGTATTTGCTTCTTATTTTCCCTGAAGAATTTTTGAGCAATAGATTTCTTGTGAAACATGCAGTCATATCAGTTGGTTTTGAGAGTTTTCTTCTTGTTTTTCAGTAAATAGTGTACCCTGAATTCTGACTAAAGAAGTGTGTCATCCCCCACCCTTACCCCCCACCGCCCCC
>SJYQ01008278.1:0-20251 GCA_006410935.1 Redunca redunca
TCTGATGCTGGGAGGGATTGGGGGCAGGAGGAGAAGGGGACGACCGAGGATGAGATTGCTGCATGGCATCACTGACTCAATGACTGTGAGTCTGAGTGAAGTCCGGGAGTTGGTGGTGGACAGGGAGGCATGGCGTGCTGCGATTCATGAGTTCGCAAAGAGTCGGACATGACTGAGTGACTGAACTGAACTCCCAGGATGGAGCTCCGTCCCTACCCCCTTTTGTCTCTCTTTTTGTCTTTTATATTTTTTCCTACCTCCTTTGGAAGACAATGGGCTGCTTTCCTAGGTGACTGATGTCCTCTGCCAGCATTCAGAAGTTGTTTTGTGGAATTTACTCAGCATTCAAATGTTCTTTTGATGAATTTGTGGGGGAGAAAGTGGTCTCCCCATCCTATTCCTCCACCATCTTAGGACCGCCTCCTCTCTTTAGTTTTTAATCCTTGTAATTCACCCTCTGCACTATGGCCATAATGATTTTTCTAATCTCATCAGTCCTCAGCCTCAAGGTCCCCTTTACCCTTTGGCATAAGGATCTGCCTTCCAATGCAAGGGATGTGGGTTTGATCCCTGGTCAGGGAACTAAAATCCCACAGGCCATGGAGCAACTAAGCCCACATGCCACAATTACTAAGCCCATATGTCACAACTAGACAGAAGCCCACATGTCACAACAAAAGATCTCACATAATGCAACTAAGACCAGATGCAGCCAAAATAAATTATTTGTTTTTAAAAAGAGGAGTATATCACCATGGTTTATCTTTTTAAAAGTCCTTCATGATCTGTCTCCTGCCCATTTCTCCAGTCTTCTTGTTTACCACCTCTTCACTCTAGTCTCCACTTCGTCATAATATCCACTAAGACTCAATCATATTCAACTACTTAAAATTTCTGTGTTTGAAATGTCTTTTCATGTGTCTATGATTTTGAACATGCTTCTCCATCTGCCTTGAATTTCCTTCCCCTCACTTTTATGCTTGACTAACTCATTCTCTGTCTTTAAGACTAAATTGGCATCATTTCCTCTGGGAAGCTTTCTCTGACTGCTCTCACCCCTCAGGATTGGGTTAGAGACTCCACCTCTGTTTCCTCATCTCAGTAGTGCTTACCTCTTTCACTACAGTTATATATATATATATATAAAATCTTCCCTAATAGACCATGGGCAGATTCTCTTTTAATCATTTACATAACTGAAATAGAATTGTGTCTATTGAACAAATGAATGAAATGTGGGAGTGGAAAAAAACTAGCAGGTGGAGTCATTTTGGCTTAACGATTAGAACAGTCACTCACTGGGGCAAGGAACAAGCACATTCATGTGAGTAGGGTGTAAGTGAAATGGCGACTGGTCGAGCAGGGTATGTACAGAGAGCAAGAGAACAGCCATCTTGAGTGGCCTGACCACACACCTAGCAAACCTTTTGCACACCTAACTCCATCTCAACACCTGCTTCTCTGATAGTCCAACCTGTAACATTTTTTGAAGGATTGCTATCAATTATTTATTATTCTTATTATTTACTTATTTAGGTGCCATTTTTGGCTGTGTCAGGTCATGGTTGCACCATGCAGGAGCTTAGTTGCGGCACACAGGCTTCTCTCTAGTTGTGGAGCTCGGGCTCTAGAGCACATGGGCTCAGTAGCTGTGGCACATGGTCTTAGTGACACAGCAGCATGTTTGATCTTAATTCCCTGACTAAGGATCAAACCTACATCCCCTGCATCAGAAGGCATATTCTTAACCACTGGACCACCAGAGATGACCCCAACCCATCACATGATCATGATAACAGAACTGGTTCAAGAAAACAGGCTGACAGAGGTTGGAGACCAGCTCCCTCACCACTTGACTGGCAGTGAAGACCCTCTTTCTGCTAAGAGGTGACTGTATTAAGCTTTCAGCTGTGGTGTTTTTTCTTCCCTGGTGGCTCAGACGGTAAAGCGTCTGCCTGCAACATGGGAGACCCAGGTTCAATCCCTGGGTTGGGAAGATCCCCTGGAGAAGGACATGGCAACCCACTCCAGTACTCTTGCCTGGAAAATTCCATGGACAGAGGAGCCTGGTAGGCTGTAGTCCATGGGGTCGCAAAGAGTCAGACACAACTGAGCAAGGAAGCACGTGGCAGTGGAGCGGATGCACTAGCTGGGAATGGTCAGGCATTTGAAACGTATGGGAGAATTATAAATAAAACAGAATCTGTTGCTTGTTATTAAGTGACTTCGATGCCCTAAAAAGCAGACAATAAAAAGCGAATAACAATTCAAACCTGTATACGAGAACCCAACAGTCTCTAGCTTATAAGGAAGCTCCCATTTCAAGAAATGAGGAGTGTTTAAAAAGGTAAAGATCTAACCCAGGATTAGATCAAGGTGACTGAATTCCATGGATCATTGAATGCTCAGCTGAGACAGGAATGTTCTGTCAACATCAAGGTCCTAGTTGAGAAGACTCAGCACCCCAGACACATGGGATGGGGATGGCTAAGTGGATGCTCCTGAAGGTGTAGACTCTGCAGTCTTCTCTCAAATTTCTGAGCCTGAAGAAGTGGCCCCCTCTTGCCTAACAACAGCTGGTACTTCTCTGTATAAGAGACAGCACAGAGGTCTCTCACAAAGTCATAGGCCTATAAGTAGCATTATCCTTCCAAGAAGAAGCTGGACCTAATAGAGAAGGAAGGGGACTATACCCTGAAGGAATTGGAAGACTTAGGCAGCACCTGCTGCCAAGAGTCAGGGGAGTCCCCACAGGACTGGATCCTGGAAGTGCTTCATCAAGAGGTGCTTTATCTCAAGACCAGACAAGGCAGAGTTTGTTGGTTTGGAGCCACTTTCTTCGAATATGGTACTGAACACCCTAGCAGGGCCCCCAGAAGTTGGTGTAAACTCGTAATTAAGGTAGGAGCTCATTTATTCTCACTCTTTTTATTTTATTCTCTCCATGAAGCAATACTCTGTGTATCTATTTTGTGTCTAGGGATGCTGTGTTTTATTTTTATTTTTCCGAGATGCTGTGTGTTATTAGCCAACTCTAGCTCTCTACTGATCAGGCCCACTTGATTGCTGCTTTAATCTTGCCTCAGTTCAGCTCAGTCACTCAGTCATGTCCGACTCTTTGCAACCCCATGGACTGCAGCATGCCAGGCTTCCCTGTCCATCACCAAGGGTTAATCTTGCCTGTTGTTATAATTACAAACCACTGGCTGCTGGTGGTTAAGCTCTATCACTTAGACTCACTGCTGGGGAGTGGAGAGGGTTGGCTATCATTTTTCTATTTCTTTCAACAAATCGGGGACAGCCTCCCCTATCATCTGTCCTAGCATGCACTGCAGAGGACCATTCCCCAAGAGACCAATGAACCACTTTTTAGCCATTAGCAAGTTTACCACATCCATCTTGGAAGGGCCAGCAGTTCATTCTCATAGGATAGATATCTCTTTGAGGGGTGTAGCCTTACCTTTCCTATCTGCAGGAACCTTGGCCAGGACCACTACCCAGGGGCTTATGGAATGCTTGATGTGCAAGTATGAAATTGCACACAATATGGCATCCAACATCTCACCCCACCACAGAGGAGGTATGGCAGTGGGTCCGTGACCTTGGGAGTCACTGGTCCTATCACATCCCACACCATTGAGAAGCAGCTGGCCTCACAGAAAACTCAAAAGCAAGAAGGATGGGTTGTCAGGAAGCAAACAGTGAGATTTAGTGGGAATTGACATCTATAAAGGAAGAGGGAGGAAGCAGAATTGAAGTAAGGCGAGCCATCAGACTCAGTGCAGATCTGAGAAAGTTTCTGCCAGTCCCATAGGGAAATTATGGATCAAAGATTCCAGAGGGATCTGAGGAGCCCTACTTTGGGCAGACGTGAACAATAAACTGTGGAAAATTCTGAAAGAGATGGGAATACCAGACCACCTAACCTGCCTCTTGAGATATCTGTATGCAGACCAGGAAGCAACACTTAGAACTGGACATGGAACAACAGACTGGTTTCAAATAGGAAAAGGAGTATGTCAAGGCTGTATATTGTCACCCTGCTTATTTAATTTATATGTAGAGTACATCATGAGAAACGCTGGACTGGAAGAAACACAAGCTGGAATCAAGATTGCTGGGAGAAATATCAATAACCTCAGATATGCAGATGACGCCACCCTTATGGCAGAAAGTGAAGAGAAACTAAAAAGTCTNCTTTGGCCACCTCATGTGAAGAGTTGACTCATTGGAAAAGACTCTGATGCTGGGAGGGATTGGGGGCAGGAGGAGAAGGGGACAACCGAAGATGAGAAGGCTGGATGGCATCACTGACTCAATGGATGTGAGTCTGAGTGAACTCCGGGAGTTGGTGATGGACAGGAAGGCCTGGCATGCTGCAATTCACGGGGTCGCAAAGAGTCAGACACGACTGAGCGACTGAACTGAACTGCCTAGGCTCTTGTGTCACTGCCTTGCTTAGTCATTGGCCAGAGGCTGCACAAGAAGAGCATGACCTCAGCTCAAAAGCTGAGACCAACCCAACTCATAGTTGGGCAGTGAGTCCTTCTAAAAGAGGGATGAGTAACACATCTGTAGGTCGGCCACAGTCCAGCCCTCTCGTCACACTGATCCACACCTCTATACATGTTCAGAGAGAAGCCTATCCTAGGCTCTTGCAGGCCTAAGAAGAGGGAGACAGGTGGCATAAGCTACAGCCACCCCCACTTCAGTTGGTCTTGGATGGCAACTAGTCTTCAATGCCTCCCTCTTCCACTATTCATTCTAAATTCCCCTCATCCTCAGCTTTTATCTTGGCAGGTATCAGTGGCTTATCTAGTAGTTTAACCCAAACGCTCATCCCTGAACAATCAGAACTCCTAGTAAGTCATATCCTTCTCAGACTGAGGTTATGCACATGTTCATTCGTAATTATAATGGACTGGGGAATAGTTGAGCAGAGGGACCCAGGTGGGCATCTGAGTGCCACACATATTCTTCTCTCTTCTCACTAGGGAATGTTATCCCACTGTCTTCTTGCAGATTGAGGTCAATTATGCCTGACAGGATGGTGAGTTTTCTTGGCTACTTGTCATTGAGCACAAGGAACCCAGGAGGACTAAGTGTCAGTTATAGCTTGTAGGTCGATGGGATTCTTGTTATAACCCCTTTGGGGACCAGGGTCTCTAACATTGTGAAGCTTAGTTGCAGGGACAAGAAACTAAAAATCCTCCAGTAGGTCACTGGAAGTGATGGTTAGTGGAACCTTTCCTGATTCTACCTCTTGTTCCCTGAACCCTCTATTCTTCCTACGGAGGACACAACACCATATTGAAGGTCTCCAATTTAATTCATTCTTTCTGAGTATTGTCTCTGAAATGATGCTTTTAGGGGTGAGATTGGATAAATTGGATAAATTAATAATGCCTTGCCTTGATGGGAAAGGCATATTTATTTACACATCTATTCATCACAAGCCGGTGATGTAGGTAATCTTATTCTCTCTGTTTTATACGGATGAGGAAACTGAGGCACATACAGGTTAAGAAACATACTAAGCACCAGTTGTAAGTGGCAGAATATTTTAATTGGGGCATCCTATGTGGGTGATACTACAAACTAAAGGGATGGCTAGCTTAGTAAAATTTCAAGCCTGATGATTGGCTAATTTCTATAGGCAATGAAGCCAACAAGATCCCACACAACCTTTTTTTTTAAACTGTTTTTAAAGATTTATTTATTTACTGGCTGCACTGGGTCTTCATTGCTACACTTGGGCTTTCTCTAGTTGTAGAGAATGGGAGTTACTCTCTAGTTGAGGTGCCCAGGCTTCTCACTGCAGTGGCTTCTCTTGTGGAGCGTGGGCTCTGGGGTGCATGGGCTTAGTTGCCCTGTGGCAAGTGGAATCTTCCTGGAACAGAGATGGAACCCATGTCTCCTGCATTGCAAGGCAGACTCTCAACCACTAGACCACCAGGGAAGCACCCACCCAACCTTTTGGAACATTGGTCCCAAAAGGAATTGCCATTCCAGTATCTTCCAAAGTCTTGATTGGAATCTCTAGTCTTAATAAATATCCTGATGAAATACAAGGCTCTTCTGAAATGGTTTAAGCAATGAATGCCATGCCATGAGCCTTCTCTCACTCATCACTCCTTGCCATACCCGACCTTCCTTTAGGGACCATACCTTAATGCTGATCATTTCATTGTGGAAACAAAAAGACCTAAAACCATCTGAGAGAAACAGTTGGCAAGTTTTAATGTAACTTTCTCCTCTTCTATTTTCTTGGGTAGAATTTACTTANGTAGAATTTACTTACTGGCATAAATATAAAAAATACATGTCACATATGATTTACCATTATTAAAATTAAATAAGAGAAAATCTTTGGCATTCACATTCATTTTCCTGTTCGGAAGAGACATCCCATTCTACTGATTGCAATATAAATAAGTTTGGAATAATGACTGTGATATTCTATTAACCTAATGGATTCAATTTCATAAGTCATTTTTATGGATAAAGTTTAAAATACTGTATTAATTCCAAACAGAATACATTTGCAGTTTGTTCCTGGAAAACAGATTACTGTACATGTAATGTCAACAGTCATTACTTCCTGGTGTTATTTACCTGATCTCAATTTCCTAGCTAATACCACCGTATGTGTAATGAATAATGCACTGTGTGAAATGTGCACTCTGCAAAAACACATCATATATAGCACAGTTATTGGTAGTACATCACCTAATAGAGAATTTGTATTTCTTCCCTGCCCTTCCCACTATATTTTAAGCTAACATATATTTAGAAGAAACATTTTGGAAGAGAGGGTAGAAGATGTCCAAAGTGAGCAGCTTTTATGATTATTTATTTATTATTGAGATAAAAATGAGCATATAAGTAATCATAACCCAGATAAAGATATAGAAAGTTTTCAGTAACCCCAGAAAGCTCCCCTGTGTCCGCTTCCAAGAAGTAACCACTATTCTGATTTGTATTACCATAGATTCAGTTCAAAGTGAACACACTTCTTAAAAATGTAAATTCAGTACTTAAAAATCTCCTAAAGTGAAGATGGAAGTTATCTGTCTGAGGCAGCTCAGACAGAAGTCTTGCACCTTTAGCTGCAGCTTAACAATAACTCCCAGTTTTTTTCAGGAAGCTGAGTAAGTAATTCAAAATTATCCAAACCTCTGACCTTGCTTCTTCTTTAGAGTTTTTAAAGCCATTCCTTTGCTTGTTTATATCCCTACACATTCTCATTCCTCATTCTGCCTCCCTCCTCTCCACCCCCAACCCCTGAACAGAGTAGTGTGCTGCAGGGTCTGCCTGCAGGGGCCTTAGGGAGTTGATTGTACACATCTCTTCCCATCTCCACATTCAGTGATGTTCAATGAGTAAGTTTAAAATTGACCATGGTGTAAGTATTTACACCACAGCAATTGGTGAATGATGCAAATCAGGGTCCACCAGACCCCTGTGATCATTGCTTAACATTTATTATCACTGACCACTACACCGCACATCCAATACATTCAAATTATGTCAAATGGCTTCAAAGAGCTCTGGAGATTAAAAATGCTACCCAGTCAAAGAAAACCTAGTAGAAACAAGTTTTAACTCAGCCAGTGTTTTCAAATTCACAACAGCCTGCCACTGGTTGTGGACTGGTTTTACAACAATCATGATTTTGTGAATGAACTACCCCTCCCCCTAAACTGAAATGCATGACAAGCTTTTAATTGAGGTCAGTTGTCACGAACATTGGTTGAAGATATTTACAATAGTCTTAGAGATGCAATAGCACATTGCAGAAACAGTTGAAAATTCACCATCTGGAGCAAGGTTTTAGTAACTCAAGTTTGTAATATAATCTCCATTGGCTTCATAAGGCTTCATGCCTATAATGTTTTGTCACCAAACCAGAGAGAAAGTTCATAGAGGTTGTGAATAGTATCTTCTTTATAGAAATTCATCACAGTGCCTACCACAGTGTTAAGTTTTGAGCAGATGCCAGGCAATAGTGTATTAACTCCACTGTTCCCTCCCCTATTTCTATCTCCATCCCACCCCTCTAATGAGTTACCCTATACTTTCTCAGAGCTACTCCCTAACCCACCCAGTCACACAAAACAAACTGGGCCATTATTCACAATAGCCAAGATTATGGAAACAAGCAAAATGTCCATTGATAGATGAATGGATAAAGAATATGTGTTTTGTGTGTGTGTGTTTGTGATGGAAGGTTATTCAGTCTTAAATAAAGAAGGAGATATTACCATCTGTGACAACATGGATGAACCTTGAGGACATTATGCAAAGTGAAATAAGCCAGTCTCGGAGGATACATACTGGTAGTCAAACTCACAGGAGAAAAGATTAGAATAGAAAGATCAGAGTGGTGATTGCTAGGTGGAAGGAGGAAAGAGGAGTGATTGTTCAATGGGTATAAAGTTTCAGTTATGCAAGATGAAGAAGTTCTGGAGATCTGCTGTACAACATTGTACCTATAGTTAACAACCCAGCACTGTGCACTTGAAAGTTTGCTAGGAAGGTAGATCTTGTGTTAAGTGTTCTCATCACACACACACACACACACACACACACACACACACACAAGGAAACTTCTGGAAGTGATAGATATTACCTTGATTGTAGTGTTAGTATCACGGGTATATGCACATGTCCAAACTCATCAGTAGTGTGCATTGAACATGTGCAGGCTTTTGCCTATCAATTACACCTCAACACAGCTGTCCTTTTAAAAACCCACAACAAAAATTAAGTTTTATAATTATCCTGTATTTCAGGAATGGTGTACATTCATTTAACAAATATTTAAGCACTAACATGATGTAGCGGAGAAGGCAATGGCACCCCACTCCAGTACTCTTGCCTGGAAAATCCCATGGACGGAGGACCCTGGTAGGCTGCAGTCCATAGGGTCTCTAAGAGTTGGACATGACTGAGCGATTTCACTTTTGCTTTTCACTTTCATGCATTGGAGAAGGAAATGGCAACCCACTCCAGTGTTCTTGCCTGGAGAATCCCAGGGACAGAGGAGCCTGGTGGGCTGCCGTCTATGGGGTCGCACAGAGTTGGACATGACTGAAGTGACTTAGCAGCAACATGATGTAGAGCATTGTTCTAAATATTATAGATGCGTACCAAGATGATTTAAACATAAGCACTATGGGAATACCAGACCACCTCACCTGCCTCTTGAGAAATCTGTATGCAGGTCAAGAAGCTACAGTTAGAACTGGACATGGAACAACAGACTGGTTCCAAATAGGAAAAAGAGTACGTCAAGGCAGTATATTGTCACCCTGCTTATTTAACTTATATGTAGAGTACATCATGAGAAACTCTGGGCTGGAGGAAGCACAAGCTGGAATCAAGATTGCTTGGAGAAATATCAATAACCTCCGATATGAAGATGACACCACTCTTATGGCAGAAAGTGAAGAAGAACTAAAGAGCCTCTTGACGAAAGTGAACGAGGAGAGTGAAAAAGTTGGCTTAAAGCTCAACAGTGAGAAAACTAAGATCATGGCATCCGGTCCCATCACTTCATGGGAAATAGATGGGGAAACAGTGGCTGACTTTATNTCTCCAATGCATGAAAGTGAAAAGTGAAAGTGAAATCACTCAGTCGTGTCAGACTCTTAGCAACCCCATGGACTGCAGCCTACCAGGCTCCTCCATCCATGGGATTTTCCAGGAAAGAGTACTGGAGTTGCCATTGCCTTCTCTGTATGACCTACCTAGATAGCATATTAAAAAGCAGAGGCATTACCAACAAAGGTCCATCTAGTTAAGGCTATGGTTTTTCCGGTAGTCATGTATGGATGTGACAGTTGGACTATAAAGAAAACTGAGCACCGAAGAATTGATGCTTTTGAACTGTTGTGTTGGAGAAGATTCTTGAGAGTCCCTTGGACTGCAAGGAGATCCAACCAGTCCATCCTAAAGGAAATCAATCCTGAATGTTCGCTGGAAGGACTGAGGCTGAAGCTGAAACTCCAATACTTTGGCCACCTGATGCGAAGAACTGATTCATTTGAAAAGACCCTGATGCTGGGAAAGATTGAAAGTGGGAGGAGAAGGGGACGACAGAGGATGAGATGGTTGGATGGCATCCCCGACTCAATAGGCATGAGTTTGAGCAAGCTCCGGGAGTTGGTGATGGACAGGGAGGCCTGGTGTGCTGCAGTCCATAGGGGTCACAAAGAGTTGGACACAACTGAGCAACTGAACTGAACTGACACAAAGGAGATTCCAGGCAAATAGAGTACATAAGATACACATATAAGAAAAGTGATCCATATATTGTGCTTCTGGAAGTCTAAGGAGGGAGAGGCTGGTTTGGGACATGCTGAGTTGGAAACAGTGCTGGAAGAGCAAATAACTGAGGCAAGAAAACAGACGAGCTTATACCAGGAGCAAGACTTTGTCTGGAGCATAGGATGTGGGGAGAGAAATAGTTTAAAATGAGGTTGGAAGGTAAAGTCAGATTATAAACACTACCAATATTGTGCTAAGAAGTTTGAGCTTGACCTGAGTCTTTGTATGACTTGAAGCATGCCAGATTCTGTGGCAGTAAGAACTCCAAAGTCAGTGACTTAAAACAAAAGGTTGATTTCTTACTCATGCTACATATCTACTGTGGACAGTCCTAGGGGCCCTTCCCTTGTAGACTCAGACCAACAGAGTAGCCACCACCTGGAACCAAAGGGACAGAGAATAGGGCAAACTGTACACTGGCTCTTAAATTTTCTGCCCCAAGATGCCATACATCACTTCTGCTCACATTTTATTGACTAAAGCGAGTCACGTCCACACTTAACTTCAAAAGGGTGGTGAAGTATGATCTCATGTGCCTAGAAGCGGGGAGAACCAGATATATTTAATAGACAGCTCTAATGGTCACCACAGTTTGTTCAAAGAAGGAAGATAGGGTTGTATTCAGAAGTCAGAAAAATCACTTTAGCAGTGATCCCTGGGTTGAGAAGATCCACTAGAGAAGGAAATGGCAACCCACTCCAGTAGTCTTGCCTGGAAAATCCCATGGACAGAGGAGCCTGGTGGGCTACAGTCCATGGGGTCACAAAAGAGTCGGATATGACTGAGCATCTAAACAACAACAATATGGGTTGGATTAGAGGGAAGGCTAACGTGGAGGCAGGGGGCCTAGTCAGGAGGCCAGTGCATGCAAGCAAAAGATAGTGGTGGTCTGATCCACAGCAAGGAGGGAGAACTAGAGAGAAAGGGAATGGTCATGAGATACTTAATGAGGTATTAAGGAGAAACAACAGGACTAAGCCAAAGTGCTGTGACAGAGGGAGTCAGAGTAAATAGGACTGCGGCTGGTAGACATATCTGGTGGGCAGAAATTGCAGTGGTGGCCAGGGCTATTGGGGTATGGCTGGTGGTGGAGTGGAGTTCATGGACAGACCTATTAGGCATGGCTTAATGGGCGTGGTTAGGGCTAATAAGTGCGGTTGGTGGTTGTTGATTATTGGTAGTGAGCTATGGATGAGTGTGGGTAGTGATAGCCAACATGAGAAAGAGAGTATCAGGAGTTTAGGCTGGATGGAAAGGTAGCAAAGAGCCAAATAGACATAGGAAAGGCCTTGACCACTATGGCAAGAGATGTAAGTTTAATTCATGGAGACAATAGGAACCACTCAATTATTTTAAATATATCTGCCTGCTGCTGCTAAGTCGCTTCAGTCGTGTCCCACTCTGCAATCCCATAGACGGCAGGCCACCAGGCTCCTCTGTCCCTGGGATTCTCCAGGCAAGAACACTGGAGTGGGTTGCCATTTCCTTCTCCAATGCATGAAAGTGAAAAGTGAAAGTGAAGTTGCTCAGCAGTGTTCAACTCTTAGCGACCCCAAAGACTGCAGCCCACCAGGCTCCTCCATCCATAGGATTTTCCAGACAAGAGTACTAGAGTGGGGTGCCATTGCCTTCTCCAATATCTGCCTGAAGATGCTTCAAATACATGGACAAATATAAAATGAGATAATTACATGTAGAGTAAAGCCAAGGGCACTGAACCAACCAATATGTATTTGACAGAGCACAAGAGCAGAGGCTGGGCTTCCCAGGCGGCACTAGTGGTGAAGAACATACCTCCCAAGCTGGAGATGTAAGAGATGTGGGTTCAATCCCTTGGTCAGGAAGATTCCCTGGAGGAGGGCATGGCAAGCCACTCCAGTATTTTTGCCTGGAGAATTCTCAAGGACAGAGGAGCCTAATGGGCTACAGTCCATGGGGTTGCAAAAGAGTCAGACATGACTGAAGAGACTTAGCGTGCACACACACACACGAGCAGAGGTGTGGGTTGTCTAAAGCAGAGTTCGTTGTTGTAACTCGTATCAGACATTTGACTAGACAAAGGTGACTTGGAATGCTTCCTGGTTCCTCAAAGAGGATTTCTGCCCCCCACCCCATTTTTTCATCTCATTCTCACCTTTCCAAATCATTTCCTACCACTCACTGACATTATTCAACTGTTGAGCGTGCCCATGGTAACACCAAGTTTAGAGAAGGCTCTTCAAGCCAGAAACAGCCTTTGTGGATGGACCTCAAAATCTGGCCTTGGGACTTCCCAAGTGGTGCAGTGGATAAGAATCTGCCTGCCAATGCAGGGGACACAGGTTTGATCCCTGGTCTGGGAAGATTCCACATACCACTGAGCAACTAAGCCCATACACAGCTACTGAGCCCACATGCCATAGCTACTGAAGCCCGCGTGCCTAGAGCCTGTGGTCCACAAGAGAAGCCACCACAATGAGAAGCCCGAGCACCGCAATGAAGAGTAGCCCCTGCTCACCGCAACTAGAGAAAGCCCACACAAAGGAACAAAGACCCAATATAGCCAAAAAACTAATTTAAAAAAATCTGGCTGTAGTAGGGACTTCTTTGGTGCTTCCATGGCTAAGACTCCAGACTCCCAGTGCAGAGGGCTTGGGTTCAATCTCTGGTCAGGGAACTAGATTTCACATGCCTCAACTAAGTGTTCATACAGTGCAACTAAAAAGATGCCACATGAGGCAACAAAGACCTAACACAACTAATTAATAAATTTAAAAAATAAATATTGAAAGGAATCTGGCCTTAGTGGAAAAACCATCTGAGTTCAGAGAAATGGGAGACCATCTGATGACTGCTGCAAGGAAATCTGAGAAGTTAGCCAAGGTTGGAGGAATGAAAGTCTCAGATCTGAAGCTGCTTTCATGAAGAAATTTAAATGCTACTGTCATCCCCAAGATTTATGTTAATGCAAACTACATCACACTTTAAAGCTCAGAAATTTGAGCAACAAGATGCAAAAAAAAACATAGTAATGAAATGAAAATTGGTCACTGGGATACTCATATTTAGTAGAGTTCAACAACTAAGTTGTAGGCAAGTGGCAATTCATGTTTTAGCCATCGAAGCAAAATGAAATATGTTAGAAGCTGCTGACATGCTACATTTACATTTTTAGAACACTTTATAAGAAAAAAGTTTTAAAATCTACTTCTGTCAGCTACTTTGAAATAAATCAGAAAATAGTCTTTATGGAGCTCTTAGTGTAGTCTAAGAGAGGATAGGGAGGAAAAAGAAAAATGTTCTAGTTTGTAAAGAGCTATTTAACAGAGGCAAGGTAAGTACATTTAAAGTGAATATTATAAATATGCATTTATACCCACAAATACACATGGCACTACCCCTTTTTTAGAGTTCTTGATATGCCAGGCACCATAGTATGCAATTTGTACATAATATCTCATTAATCATTTCAACTTCCTTTGAGGTAGGTGCCTATGTCAGATGTTGCCTGTGGATATTTAAGTCCACATCCAAGTTTTTATATGGGCTTCTCCGGGTGGCTTAGATGGTGAAGAATCTGCCTGTAATGCAAAAGACCTGACTTTTATCTCTGGGTTGGGAAGATCCCCTGGAGAAGGAAATGGCAACCCACTCCAGTATTGACTGGAAAATCCCATGGACAGAGGAGCCTAAGTTTCTGTAATCTTCCCTGTACTATGGAAACCAGAAAACCTACATTTCCAAGAGTCTCTTGCCAGCTAGGTTCCAGTTAGCTTTTGCTGATGGAAGACCCTTCCATGAGATAATGAAGCCGTTCTGCATTCAGATTCACCCTTCTCTCCTACTTCACTGCATAAATGCCAGGTATGAGCAGCAAAATAACTGCTTGGCCCAAATCGCTAATGAATAGGATTGTGAGCAAGTAAAGTGATCGTGACTTTAAGCCACTAAGTTTTGGAGTGACTGGTTATGAAGCCAAGCAAACTGAAGAATCACCTAACTGTGAACAGACAGCACTGCTTCTTCAGGCTTCAAAGATGTGAAGTAACAGAAAATTCATAGCATGCAAATGTTGGTTACTCCACACCTGAGAGAATAGCATTCACTGTCAGGAAAAATATACACAAACATTCCCCAACTAATTCAAAATACATTCTGCCTAGTTGAAAAACTTCAGTCAACTACTTAATACCACCTGGTGCTAAACAGGTGGTAGATGTTTTTCCCCCCTTGAGAGAGATGAAAAGTTACTTTCAAAAATATTTTTCAAAGAAATTTTTATGATTTATTGCTTCAATCGCCTTTAGAGGGCAAATAAATATTTAATTCTAACATGGCCTTAATTCTTTGTGTGGTTTCACCTCCTATTCCCCAATTATAAAGAGGAGTGAATCTTACTTGTTAAAGAATTACATTTCTAAGATTGCCCTTTAAAATTCCAGCTAGAATAATCCACACTCTACTTCTTTCATGTTTAAAGAGTGTACATTGCCCAGTGTCTTCAAGGAGGTGACACAGCTGATGCTTCTTAAATCCCCAGTTCAGCTTTCATGAAATCAAAAAAGGCCCTCTGTGGCTTCCTAGGAAGACAAAAGATTCCATTTCCAGTCACCTAAAGAAAGGGTAACTGTTCTGTACCATAAAGATTCAGAATACCTTGTATCAAGTGTCTTTGAAAATCTGAAGCTCTAATAAGACATTCAAGTGAAATCTCTCACAGAATACAATCTTTAGCAACCATAGAATCAAGTTAGAACGAAAAATGGAACTTTTCCATGTCTAGGATCCTTTTTATCAGAATTGTAAAGGTTTTGTTTCACTATTTTTCAAGAAAACAATTTACCATACTCTTGGGCTTTTTTCCTCCTGGGATTATTAACTCAGTTGATTTGTGCTTATTGTTAATGAGGTCAAGGTCGTGATGAATTGTCTCAGTGTCGGCCATTTGGGCTTTCCATAGGCAAACTACATCCTTAACTCCAATTTCAATCTAACCCCTGATCTTGGCCAGTCATTTCCCACTCCAGAAGGACAAGTGATATTATGGCTGCATCTGTACAATCATTCCCACCATGGAAACAATCTCTGTTTACCATGTAATAATGCTTGTCTTTACCTGGGCAAGGTTTAACTGCAGCAAAAAGTATTAACTTGAATTTGGGACTCTGGGATGAGTCCATATAAAGCATATTTACAATGTTTGAGGGGAAAATGATGAGTTGCTGTAACAACCAGCACTAACAATACAGTGATTTTTTTAAAAAAGGTGATATCTCTCTCTCATAATATTTGGAATATAAGCACGCAGAATCATCGAAAAAGCAAGAGAGTTCCAGAAAATACCTACTTCTGCTTTATTGATTATACCAAACCCTTTGACTGTGTGGACCACAACAAACTCAGGGAAATTCTTAAAGAAATGGGAATACCAGACCACCTGATCTGCCTCTTAAGAAATCTGTATGCAGGCCAGGAAGCAACAGTTAGAACTGGACATGGAACAACAGACTGGTTCCAAATAGGGAAAGGAGTATGTCAAAACTGTATATTGTCACCCTGCTTATTTAATTTATATGCAAAGTACATCATAAGAAACGCTGGGCTGGATGAACCACAAGCTGTAATCAAGATTGCCAGGAGAAATATCAGTCACCTCAGATATGCAGATGACACCACCCTTATGGCAGAAAGTGAAGAGGAACTAAAAAGCCTCTTGATGAAAGTGAAAGAAGAGAGTGAAAAAGTTGTCTTAAAGCTCAACATGCAGAAAATGAAGATCGTGGCATCTGGTCCCATTACTTCATGGGAAATGAATGGGGAAACAGTGGAAACAGTGACAGAGTTTATTTTGGGGGACTCCAAAATCACTGCAGATGGTGACTGCAGCCATGAAATTAAAAAACACTTGCTCCTTGGAAGAAAAGTTATGACCAACTTAGACAGCATATTAAAAAGCAGAGACATTGCTTTGCCAACAAAGGTCCGTCTAGTCAAAGCTATGGTTTTTCCAGTAGTCATGTATGGATGTGAGAGTTGGACTATAAAGAAAGCTGAGTGCCAAAGAATTGATGCTTTTGAACTGTGGTGTTGGAGAATACTCTTGAGAGTCCCTTGGACTGCAAGTAAATCCAACCAGTCCATCCTAAAGGAAATCAGTCCTAAATATTCATTGGAAGGACTGATGCTAAAGCTGAAACTCCAATATTTTGGCCACCTGATATGAAGAACTGATTCATTTGAAAAGACCCTGATGCTGGGAAAGATTGAAGGCAGGAGGAGAAGGGGATGACAGAGGATGAGATGGTTGGATGGCATCGCCGACTCAATGGGTATGAGTTTGAGTAAACTCCAGGAGTTGGTGATGGACAGGGAGGCCTGGTGTGCTGCAGTCCATGGGGTCACAAAGAGTCGGACACGACTGAGCGACTGAACTGAACTGAATTGAGTCCAGGTAAGCAAGGTGCCTCTGACCCAATGATCATCAGCAAATCCTTTGACTTACTTCGAGATACATCTGGAATCTGACCAGATGGTAGCAGTAGAAGTGATGAAAAGAGGTCAGATTCCGGATGTGGTCAGATTCTGAATGTATTTCAAAGAAGAATCAAAGGATTTGCTGATGAATGAAGGCTGAAAAAGAAAGAGCAGGGTTGAGGACATCCATAAGAGTTGTGGCCTGATAACATAGAACAGGTCACCGAGGGAGTAGTAGACAAGACAGAGTGGGGATGGTTCAGATAGGAAACAGCATGATCTGGGGAATAGATAGGAGTATCCAAGGAAGGGAACAATGGGACAGCTCACTATTTTCCTCTTTTCCCCTGTGGATAAAAAAATGACTAATGAGTAAACTGATGGGCTAAAGAGAAGGGGGTCTGTAGAGGTAGCCACTCACTCTGTGTACACTTGTGGGGGTTGACTTTACACAGAGTTGCACTTAGTCTGAGGCACTCAGATATCAGGACAGTCAAGTAGGACAGGCCTATGTAAATAAAACAAATCAGCTTTCCTACATAGACCATGGAACTGAGACACATGTGGACAGGTCTACCGTAATCCATAGATTAGCAGTTCCCCATGGGCAGCATTTATTTTGCCCCACCAGTCTTGACACTCCTTCACACACCCCTGAAAGAAAAGCTCCTGACAAAGCACTGAAACTCAGGGTGAAGATTTCCCAGGGAATATAGAGGAAACATTTACATCACACACAACTACATCAACCCCCTCTTGACATATCTCTTTGTCTCAGCCTCTTTCCAACCATCCCACCAATGGGATATTTTTTCCTTCATCCCTTAGAGCTGCTTTGTTTCATTAATCTTCCCTACTCCTGGACCTCTCGTTCCTGCCTCTAACCCATTTCCATATTCTTCAAACTTGTAACTCAGCCCGGTTGCTTTTTGTGGGGGGGAGGAAAAGGAGGATTTTCTAGTTACCATAATCTACCTTCTTGGGTGAGTGGGGATGGAGGAGAGCTGGGAGGAATCACAAAATCTCTTTTTCTTTTGCAGTAAGTGCTGAAGACTGTAACAAAAGACACGTTCCCTAGCCTCTGGCACCCAAGCAACATGTCAGTGGATCACTGTAACCCAAGGTCATAATTGTTAGGACAGAAGTAAGCACAAGTACTATGGCATCATTAAGGAGGGGCACCTAATCCAGACTGAAGGGGTAGTAGTCAGGGATGTCCTTCCAACCTTTTCTGAGCACCTACTATGTACCAGACCCCATACCACACACTAGTGATATGAGATGAATCCTACACAGCCTCTGCCTCCCAGAAGGACATCATTAGTTAGTGCCCTTGCTTTGCTGGTGCCCCAAGTAGGTGCTTAGGTCTGCCTATTGGGTGACACCTTTCTGCCTCCTGAGGCTATCCTTCATGACTGAGCTCAGTTTCCCCATCTGTCCACAGAAGGAATCTCACCAGAGCTGGGCAGAACCAGGATCATAACCTGAGGCTTTGGGTTCTTACTACATGAAACTTAGAAAGTCTTAGAGTCTTTGAGTGGTGACTCAAACACTTTGTTCTCATTGCTCATTTATCGGCCCAAATGTCTTGTTAGTAGAAATAGGAGGCTGTAGGCATTGCGCCAGCCTCTAGAGAATTCTAGGACCAATTTGCCTATTTATTTTTCCTGCCCCCATCTTCACAGTCATTACTGGGACCAAAGAAGCCAGATCTTCACTGCATTTCCTTGGAACCACAGTGACATTCAGTGGCCACTGGAGGTTGATAAACAAGTGTCAGAGAAAGCACTTGTCCTTGTGCCCCAGGATGGAGTAAGGCGAGTTTCCTAGCAATTTTTCCACTTCAGGCAGCACAATCTGATTGGCTCCTAGTGTCACTTATGGAAATTCAGCATCAGGCTAATAGGCTGGACTCAGCCCAAGATCACTGCCTCACACAAGCTATTTATCCTCATTCAGTTGCCTTCATAGAAGAAAGAACAAACCAAAAGTTTACATTGTATTACATTTTAAATTTTCTTCCTAGATAACACTTCCTTAGTGCAAAAAAATGGGAATAAAAATTTGAGAAACACAAACTGTTAAAATCATCCAGAACCTCACCACCCAAAAATAACCCTCATTAACATTTTAATTCATTCCCTTCCTGTCTTTCTATGAAACATTCATTGTTATCACTCAGTACACACATATTCCTTGCCTGCTTTCTGCACTTACTGATACCTTTTGGACATTTTTTCCTGTCATTCGTCTATGCCATTATTTGTAATGGCCAAATAGTAATCCAACATATGGTTGTACTGTGATTCACTCACGGATCTATCATTATTAGTTAACCAATTCCATATTGTTAAAGCATTCAGATGGTTTGTAAGTTTGTAACATTAAGAAACAATTATTATAGTTTTCTTACAAATAACCTATCTGATTGTTTCCTTAGCATTGATTCCTGCAAGTGTAACAACTTAAAGAGCATTCACATGTAATACTTTGGAAACATATTGCCAAATTACCATTGAGAAACATTAAACCAATTTGTTCTCCCATCAGCTGTATTTGAAAGTGCTTATTTCCTCATGCCCAGGTCAACCCTGGGTATTATTCCTTTTCTTCTTCGACAGTGTCAAATGATAGGCAAAAAAATGGACAAATTTTTAAATGGCATGGCATTTTTGTTTACTTTTCAATTTTTATTATNTTTCTAAGGCCCACTTGACTTCACATTCCATGATGTCTGGCTCTAGGTGAGTGATCACACCATCGTGATTATCCAGGTCGTGAAGATCTTTTTTGTACAGTTCTTCTGTGTATTCCTGCCACCTCTTCTACTGTTAAAATACAGCTCAGGTGGTGAATGGGTCTAGATTCTCAGCAACTCTGAGGACCTCAGTTCCAGAAATACATGACCTTGTGTCAAGTGCTCTGCAATTAACATGATTTGGCTCCAGTCTCTATGTCTACTTCCTTCTGCTCCCCTACCAACTGGCAAATTTCTTTTGTGTCATGAACCAAACTTCCTGAGGCAATTATCTGGCCCTGTTCATCTTAAGCTTGGGCCACACAAAAGTCAGCTGCCAGCCTAGGGACAGCCAGTAGCCCTCAAAGGCAAGCATTTACTTCTAGTCCAGTTAGCTGTGACTCTGAGGAAGGGGTCCCAGGGCCTGCTGGCTACTCAGCAGGAAGATGAATAGGGAAGATCAGATTTGGGCAACTGTTGAAAAATCAAGATATTAGGAAAACTGAGCCCACATTTCTACCAGCAACAAGGAAAGGAGCCCCACTCCTTTATATTGCAGTTTGCTTCATGTCACTAATTTATATTAACTGCCTGGTCCTTGCAGACATTTGAGTTTGAGAAATCCCAAATTCCCTCCAGATCTAACAAACCTTCATTCTGAGATTCTATACTCTTCCGAATTCCTGTACATTGCAAACAATGCAGATTGACATGGGCCTCATTGAACAG
>SJYQ01008278.1:47520-77580 GCA_006410935.1 Redunca redunca
GTTTGTCATATATGGCCTTTATGATGTTGAAGTATGTTCCCTCTCTGCCACCTTTCCAGAGTTTGTTTTTCTTTTAATCATAAATGGGTGTTGGATTTTGTCAAATGCTTTTCCAGGATCTATTGAGATGATCATTCAATTTTTATTCTTCAATTTGTTGATGCATTATATCACACTGATTTGTGAATATTGAAAAATCCTTGCATCCCTTGGATAAATTCTTCTTGATCATGGTGTATGATCCTTTTAATGTGCTGTTGGATTCTATTTGAAGGTATTTTGTTGAGGATTTTTATGCCTTTGTTCATCAGTGATATTGGCATGTAATTTTCTTTTTCTTTTTTTTGTAGTATCTTTGTCTAGTTTTGGTGTCAGGGTGATGGTGGCCTCACAGAATGAGTAACCGTTCACATTTAAGGTTGATTATTGATGTCTGTTTTGTTAATTGCTTTGGATTTGTCTTTGTAGGTCTTTTTTCTCCTCTTCCTCTTTTGTTCTTTTGTGATTTCATGACTACATTTAATGTTGTGTTGTATTGCTTTCTCTCCCTCTTCTTCCCCCTCATTGCAGGATGTTAGTTCCCTGACTAGGGATCAAACCCATGCTTCTTTCAGTGGGGAGCACAGAGTCAAAATAACTGGACCGTGTGTGTGTGTGTGTGTGTGTGTGTGCAGTGGGGAGCACAGAGTCAAAATAACTGGACCGTGTGTGTGTGTGTGTGTGTGTGCAGTGGGGAGCACAGAGTCAAAATAACTGGACCGTGTGTGTGTGTGTGTGTGGCAGATTTTTGGTTTGCGATTCCCATGGATTCTGATACAGTGCTCTGTATATATAAACAAGATCATTTTAAGTTTCCTATTATCTGAGTTTGTACTTTGCTCATGGTTGCCGTTTTGATACCACATTTATGCATGGATGCTGTCCTGTCTTTACTGTATGCTTTCCTTTACCAGTGAGTTTGCAGTATTCTTGTTTGCAGTTGTCCCCCAACCCCGTTTTTCCCCACCTAGAGAAGTTCCTTTAGTATTTCGCAAAACTGTTCTAATGGTGCTGAATTCTTTTAGTTTTTGCTTGTCTGTAAAGCTTTTGATTTCTCCATCAAATCTCAGTGAGAGCCTTGCTGGGCACAGTATTGCTTGCAGGTTCTTCCCTTTCAGCCTTTAAATGTATCCTGCCACTCCATTCTGGTCTGCAGCTGCTGCTGCTAAGTCGCTTCAGTCGTGTCTGACTCTATGTGACCCCATAGGCGGCAGCCTACCAGGCTCCCCCGTCCCTGGGATTCTCCAGGCAAGAACACTGGAGTGGGTTGCCATTTCCTTCTCCAGTGCGTGAAAGTGAAAAGTGAAAGTGAAGTCACCCAGTCGTGTCCAACTCTTAGCGACCCCATGGACTGCAGCCTACCAGGCTCCTCCGTCCATGGGATTTTCCAGGCAAGAGTATTGGAGTCTGGTGCCATTGCCTTCTCCTTCTGGTCTGCAGAGTTTCTGCTAATAAATCAACTGATAATCTTGTGGTAATTCTCTATAGCTATTTGTTGCTTTTCCCTTTGTTGCTTTTCATTTTGTTTTCTTTTGTCTTTATTTTTTGTCAGTCTGATTACTGCGTACCTCTTCATGCTTCACCTTAGGCTTATCCTGCCTGGAACTCTCTGTACTTCCTGAACTTGGGTAATTGTTTCCTTCCTGTGATAGGGAAGTTTTAAGCTGTTATCTCTTCAAATATTTGCTCAGGTCCTTTCTCTCTCTCTTCTCCTTCTGTGACTCCTATAATGCAGTTGTTGGTACATTTAATGTTCTCCGAGAGGTCTCTTGGCTGGTTGGCTGGTTTGATCAAACCTGTCAGTCCTAAAGGAAATCAACCCTAAATATTCATTGAAAGGACTAAAGCTGAAGCACCAATACTTTGGCCTCCTGATGCAAAGAGCCAACTCATTGGAAAAGATCCTGATGCTGGGAAAGATTGAGGGCAGGAGGAGAGCAGGTGACAGAGGATGAGGTGGTTGGATGGCATCACCGACTTGATGGTCATGAGTTTGAGCAAACTCCGGGAGATGGTGAAGGACAGGGAAACCTGGTGTGCTGCAGTCCATGGGTTCACAAAGAGTCAGACATGACTTAGCAACTGAACAACACCACAGAGGTCTCTTAGACTGTCTCCTTTTTTTTTCCATTCTTTTTTCTTTATCATGTAGCAGTGATTTCCACCATTCTGTCTTCTAGATCACATATCCTTCACTTATTTTGCTGTTGGTTGCTTCTAATATATATTTTTTTATTTCAGGTATTTGTATTACTCATTTTGTGTGTATGTTCTTTAGTGCTTCTAGGTCTTTGTCAAGCATTTCTTGTATCTTCTCAATCTGTGCATCCATTCTTATTCCAAGACCTTGGATCATCTTTACTATCATGACTCCAGATTCTTTTTTGGGTAGTTTGCCTATCTCTACTTAGTTGTTCTTCTAGGGTTTTATCGTTTTTCTTTTTATTTATTTTTAAATGAAACAAAGATGAACATTTTTAATGATAAAAGGTACAATTCACAAAGAAGATAGACCTCATAAACCATTAGACACCTTATAACTAAGAAAGGTACATAAAGCAAAAATCAGAAGAAATATAAGGGAAAAGAAAAAATATATATATAAAATCATACTGAGACATATTAACATTCCTCTGAGAATATTTTATCAAGTGCAGAAAAAATAAGAATCAGAGCATCTTGAATGATGTCATTAATAATTTAATTATACTAGATTTGTATTTACATCAATTTACATTAATCTTCTGTCCTACACAAATGTATTTAAAATATTGTATCTCATACCTTGTTACTAGATTTCCACAGGACATTTTGAAAAACTGGCAAAAAAAATAAACACTCCTAAATTTCAAAAAGTAGAATTCTTTTTCTGTGTGGTTTAGTTATACATATACACATATATTCTTTTTAAAATTATTTTCCATTGTAGGTTATTACAAGATATTGACTATAGTTCCCTGTGCTATACAGTAAATCTTTGTTGTTTGTTGTACATCTAATTTTTAAATTAGAAATCTAGCATTCTGGTAATAATTGAAACAGGTGGAATCAAAATGTCAAAAATTGCTTTGCTAGGCAAAAATTAATAATTTTTCTAAAATATATATATAATACATATTATTCATATATGTATACAAAAGGTTTTCTACTATGCTTGATAAAGACTTGAGAAAGAAAAAGTGAAAGTGTCTCAGTCATGTCCGATTCTTTGTGATCCCATGCGCTGTAGCCCACCAGGCTCCTCTCTCCATTGAATTCTCCAGGCCAGAATACCAGAGTGGGTAGCCATTCGCTTCTCCAGGCGATCTTCCCAACCCAGGATTGAACCCATGTCTCCCACATTGCAGGTGGATTCTTTACCAGCTGAGCCACCAGGGAAGCTCAAGAATACTGCAGTGGGTAGCCTATCCCTTCTCCAGGGGATCTTCTGACCCAGGAATTGAGTCTCCTGCATTGCAGGTGGATTCTTTACCAACTGAGCTATCAGAGAAGCCCTAAAAGGCTTGAGAAAGAACATCAAAACAAAAGAGATGGAGAAATTGGAAAACATAAACTAAGTGAAATGGGAACACTGAATATGAAATAGATAAAGTGAAACAAACTAGATAAAAGTAAAAGATCCTTATATAGTCTAGTTGTTTTTAAACATGACTGCTCACTAGAAACATATCTGGAGCTCTGGTGAAAAAAAGCAATACCTGGGCATTTATATTTTTCAAAAAATTCCAAGATAATTCTGGTATGCATCTTGTTTTAAAAAGTGATTACAGATTTTTCTATTGAATGATAGTTTGGTGATACAGAATTCTATTATTTTTCTGTTGACCAGTCATGATACAATGGTATTAAGTGAGTAATAGTAACATAATCACAATAGTAAAAGATGTTTATTAGTTTTCACAATCAATAGCCAGACAAAAAATAAAAGATAATTACAACTGCAAGCCATAATAGGAACATAATTAACCTAACAATGTAAAATAATTACATACAATTTCAGGGGTCAAGCGGAGCGATATGCTAAGTGGAAGTTCATACATACACATGTTTTCTTCTTCTCAGCCAGTCTGTGTCTGGGCATTTAATCCATTTACATTTAAGGTAATTATCAATATGCATGAGACTGCCCTGGTGGCTCAGATGGTACAGTGTCTGTCTACAAAGTGGGAGACCTGGGTTCAAGCCCTGGTTTGGGAAGCTCCCCTGGAGAAGAAAATGGCAATCCACTCTAGTACTATTGCCTGGAAAATCCCATGGACAGAGGAGCCTGGTAGGCTACAGTCCATGGGGTCGCAAAGAGTCGGACACGACTGAGCAACTTCACTTTCACTTTCATGAGCCTATTACCATTTTTCTTAATTGTTTTGTGTTTATTTTCTATAGGTAAGTCTTTTCCTTCTCTTGTTTCCTGCCTAGAGAAGTTCCTTTAGCATTTGTTGTAAAGCTGGTTTGGTAGTGCTGAATTCTCTTTAACTTTTGCTTATCTAGAAAGCTTTTGATTTCGCCATCAGATCTGAAGGAGAGTCTTGCTGGGTAGAGTATTCTTGGCTGTAGGTTCTTCCCTTTCATCACTTTAAATATATCATGCCATTCCCTTCTGGCTTGTAGTTTCTGTTGAGAAATCAGCTGATAGCCTGATGGGAGTTCCCTTGTATGTTGTCATTTTTCCCTTGTTGCTTTTAGTATTTTCTCAGTGTCTTTAATTTTTGTCAGTTTGATTACTGTGTGTCACAGTGTGTTCCTCCTTGTGTTTATCCTGCCTGGGACTCTCTGTGCTTCCTAGAGTTGGTAGGCTATTTCCTTTCCCACATTAGGGAAATTTCAGCTATTATCTCTTCAAATATTTTCTCAGGTCCTTTCTCTCTCTCCTCTTTCTGGGACCCATATAATGCGAAGGTTGGTGTGTTTAATGTTCTCCCAGAGGTCTCTTAGGCTGTCTTTATTTCTTTTCATTCTTTTTTCTGTATTCTGTTCTGTGGTAGTGATTTCCACCATTCTGTCCTCCAGGTCATTGATCCATTCTTCTGCCTCAGTTATTCTGCTATGGATTCCTTCTAGTGCATTATTCATCTGTCTGTCTGTTCTTTAGTTCTTGTAGGTCTTTAGTAAACATGTCTTGCATCTTCTCAGTCTTTGCCTCCATTCTTTTTCTGAGATCCTGGATCTTATCATTTTTCTGAATTCTTTTTCTGGAAGGTTGCCTATCTCCATTTAATTATTTTTCAGGGGTTTTATCTTGTCCCTTCATCTGAGACATAACTTTCTGCTTTTTCATGCTGATTAATTTTCTGTAATGTGGCTTTTCTTTTAGGCTCTCTGGGGCTATGGTTTTTGCTTCTGTCTGACAGAGGAGGAGGCTCAGAGGCTTGTATAAGCTTCCTAATGGGAGGGACTGGTGGTGGGAATAACTGGATCCTGCTCTGGTGGACAGGGCCTTGCTCAGTAAAGCTTTAATCCAATTATCTGCTGGTGGGTGGGGTTGCGCTCCCTCCCTGGTAGTTTTTTTGGCCTGAGATAACCGAGCCCTATGAGCTCTTTGGTCTGTGAGCTCCATTTTTGGGCTAATGGCGACCCCTAAGAGTGTTAACACCAAGGGGAGTCTTCCAGGACTGCAGCTGCCAGTGCCCCGATGCCTGTGGTGAGACTCTGCTGACCCACGCCTCCACAGGAGACCCTCCAACACTAGCAGGTCGTTTTGGCTCAGTCTCCTATGGGGGCACTGCTCCTTTCTTCTGAGTCTTGATGCATGCAAAGTTTTATATTTTCCCTCCAAGACTGGAGTCTCTGTTTCCCCCAATCCTGTGGAAGTATTATAATCAAATCCAGCTGGCCTTCAAGGTCAGATTCCCTGGGGATTCCCAGTTCCTTTGTCAGATTCCCAGGCTGGGAAGCCTGACATAGGGTTCAGAATCTTCACAACAGTGGGAGAAGTTATTTGGTATTATTTTTCTCCAGTTTGTGGGCTGCCCACCTGGTGGGAATGGGATTTAATTTTTAATCATGCTTATGCCCCTCCTACCGTCTTGCTGGGGTTTCTTCTTAGTGTTTGGATGTGGGAGTATCTTTTTTCGGTGGGTTCCAGCATCTTGTCGATGGTTGTTCAACAGTTAGTTGTGATTTTGGTGCTTTCATGGGAGAAGAAGAGTGCACTTCTTTCTACTCCACCATGTTGAACCCGAAGCCTGGGGTTTTATCTTATTCCTTCATTTGGGACACACTCATCGGCCATCTCATTTTGTCCTAACTTTCTGTGGTAGTAGTTTCTATTCTGCAGGCTGCAGAGTTGTGATTCTTGCTTCTGCTCTCTCCTTTGGTGAATGAGGCTGTCTTAAATGCTTCTTCAGGCTTCCTGGTGGGAGGGACTTGTTCCTGCCCATTGGTGGGTGAGCTGGGTCTTGTCCCTCTGATGGGCAGGGTCCTGTCAGGTGTTGTGCTTATCAGGCAGCTGTGGGCTCCAGAAAACTTTATAAACAGCCTTTCTGCAGATGGGTGGGGCTGTGTTCCCGCCCTGTTGTTTGGCCTGAGGCATCCCAGCACTGGAGCCTGTAGGTTGTTGGGTGGGGCCAGGTCTTGGTGAGAAGATGGCTACCTCCAAGAGGGCCCATGTCAATGAGTACTCTCCAGAGCTACTGCCCCCAGTGTCTTTGTCTCTGCAGTGAGCCATAGCCACCCCCTGCCTCCACAGAAGGCCCTAAAATACCAGCAGGTAAGTCTAGCTCAGGCTCTTATGAGTCACTGATTTTGTGCCCTGGGTCCTGGTGTGCGCAAGTTCTTGTATTAACCCTCCTCTGGGAGTTTCTGTTTCTCCCAGTCTGGTGGAATTCCTACAGTCAAAGCCCTCTGGCCTTCAGAGCTAGATTCTCTGGGTGTTCTTCTCCTGTTGCCCTACTCTCAGGCTGGGGAGCCTGACTTGAGGCTCAGACCTTTCATGTCTGTTGGAGAGCTTCTGTGGTATAATTTTTCTCTAATTTGTGGGTTGTCCACTTGGCCGTTAGGGGATTTGATTTTATCATGATTGCATTCCTCCTACCATCTTGTGACTTCTTTGTCTTTGGATGTAGAATATCAATTTGGAAGGTTCCAGTGTTTGTTTTTTTGTCAGTGGTCATTCAGCAGTTAGTTGTGATTTTGATTTTTTTTTATAAGAAGAGGTCAACTCTTTTTCTTCTACTCTGCCATTGTGTCTCCCTTCCCTTACTTTTCAGTCTTGATTGGTATTTTCTCTGCATGGGAATGAATACTAGGTTGGCAGTTGTTTTTCTTTTTGCTACTTAGAGATTCTATTACACATGTTTTTAGCATCCATCTTTATTGTTGAGAATTAAGCATTGTTGCTTCTTTCAAAGTAATCGTCTTTCCACCTTAGGATGCCTTAGTGGCTTTTCTTTGTTCATTTTCAGCTAAGAACTCATTGATATTCTGAAATTTGTGGCTTGACATCTTTCATCAGTTTTGGAAATCTTCAGCCATTCAAATATTGCCTCTACCCCATACTCTCTCTCCTTTCCTTCTGGAATTCCAGTTAACTGTTGTTGTATGGTAGATCTTCACACCATTTCCCCATGTTTCTTTCTGTCTTTATTCTGAGCTTTTTTCCTACCAGCCCTTCTCTGACTCACTCTCTCGGCTGTGTCTATTGGCTGTTAAACCTGTTTATTGAGTGGTTAATTTCATTTTTTGTATTTTTCAATGAAATAATTATTTGCTTCTAATGAAAACCTGGTATATCAGGTTTTATGGTTTCACGTTCATTGTTGAGATTTTAAAGTTTTCATCTCCTTGAACATGTTAAGTATAATATAAAGTCTTTGTTAATTCTATTATTTTGGAGTCTCTGTGAGCCTCTTTTTGTTATTTTATGTTTCTGTTGCTTTTGATCTTATGTGTCTTGTTTCCCTAAGTGCCTGGTTGTCATTAATTGTTTACTGGGCATTGAAATTGGAAAAGTTACTTGATAAATCATGAGCCACAAATGATATCTTCCAGGAAGGGTTTTTTGGGGCGGGGGGGGGTGGATTGGGGGTAGTGTCATCTGCTTGAGGGAATCTAGGATTACTTAGACAAGTATCTGCTCTCAAGATATTTTTGGCTTAACCAGATGACTCAGGGCCAAATTGCTTTCAATTTATGGACTGTTTAATTTCTGGCTCACCTATATTTTTAAGCTCCCTTCAGGTTTCTAATCTGAGGTTAGTGAAAGGGATTTTCCTGTTGTCCCTCTGGGTCTACCTAGCTGTAAGGTACAATTTAACTTTTAGTTTCTTCTGAATTGCTGGTTTCACCTCTCTGAATTCCAGTCCTTTAATGGACCAGAAAGCACTGTCCCATTCGTTCTTTGATCCTTTAAGAAAGTCATTTTTTTATATTTTGTCCAGCTTTATTATTTGTCTTTAGGGGGAAGTTTGGTTCAAATTAGCTAATATCCCATAACCAAGAGAAGGAGCCTTCCCATAAGCTCTTATGACAGAACATGATTTTGTCTTATTTTCTAGGCCAGACTCAGACCTTTGTTTTCATTAAATTTTGTTTTATGTAGTTGTAGTCACTTGGTTAACTTTGTTCATTTTAATTAAAAGGTTACAATCCATTTGTGTGTGTGTGATTATAAATAAGTTGTTACTTGAATACTCAGCAGAATTTTAGTCCCTTCCACCTAGGCAGTTTCTAGTCCTTGACAATGGACAAATTAAAGTTTCAGCTAAAAATAAGTCTCTGGAATGACAGAACATGAAGTCCCTTTTAATTGATATTGAAATTGGGGTATACAATATCAATTAAGTTTTTTTCCCTGCTTGTTGATAAGAATGATTTTCTGGTTCTACTATTACCATTATGACTTCTGTTTTAGTGTGCCCATTTGTAAATATAATATGTGTTTGTCTTGGTGAAATAGAAAAAAGGAGGCTGTCCTGTTGAGATTCTTGTTTGCTGCATTATTAAAGCACTCAAGCATCCTCTTGGAGAAGGCAGTGGCACCCCACTCCAGTACTCTTGCCTGGGAAATCCCATGGACGGAGGAGCCTGGTAGGCTGCAGTCCATGGGGTCGCGAAGAGTCGGACACGACTGAGCGACTTCACTTTCACTTTTCACTTTCATGCAAGTAAGGAGAAGGAAATGGCAACGCACTCCATATTCTTGCCTGGAGAATCCCAGGAATGAGAGCCTGGTGGGCTGCCGTCTATGGAGTCGTACAGAGTCGGACATGAGTGAAGTGACTCAGCAGCAGCAGCAAGCATCCTCTTGAATGAATATGGTGCTTTACAAATTACAGACATTTTCCTTCTATGTAAAACTAATTTCTACAACATCCTGTGAGGTATGGTATTAAGCAAAGGATTTGGAAACAGGGGCTAACAGAGGTTAAGGAACTTGTCTGTGGCCCCACAGCTGGTGAGTGGTTTATGTCGTCTGTGACTATTACAATGTTTCATTTCAGCTATTGTGGCCAGTTAACACTTGCCTATAGATGTCACTGATTTCCCAGTTTTGTCACATTATGCTTTCTTTTTTCTGTGCACGGTGTAATATAATGATCTCATGATTTGTATCTAAAGACCGAGATATTTGGAACATTATTCCTTCATATCCCATCTTCACTGCCTCTCACCTTAGCGTGTTTCTAGAATATGGTCATGCACTAGAGTTTGCCAACCCCTCTGCCCTGTTGTAAAGTTTGCTTTATCACCCTACACGTATAGTTAATCCCATTCCCTCTTTACTCATGCCTCAATTTTTCTAATTCTAAAAAAGATGCCTCTTTTGTTTCCAATGTACTTGTTATCTTTCTTGTCACTCATGGTTAACCTCAAAGTCTCTAACCTTACTGGGTATTTTCTGTAAGCTTTCCTTTCTTTTCTAATCACTGTTTATGTGATCCTAGCCTAAACCTTACTTGTTTTGATCCTCTGAATCTTACTGAAAGCAAAAAGCTTTTATGCCTCAGAAGCTTTTCCTAGCAGTAGTGTCTGTTTCTATATGTTTGGTGGTGCTTCTGAATGGTGCTCACATCTTATTTTTAGCATCCTTATAATGAAAGCCTTGAACAGTTATCTTACACTTTTGTTGTTCTTGCTCATTCGCCAAGTTGTGTCTGACTCTTTGCGACCCGATGGACTGTAGCACACCAGGTCTCCCCGTCTCTCAACATCTCCCGGAGTTTGCCCAAGTTCATGTCCATTGAATCACTGATGCCATCCAACTGTGAACGTCAAATGCCCTTGTTTACTTGGGAAGGGAAGGGAAGGGACATCGCTCAGTCGTGTCTGACTCTTTGCCACCCCATGGACTGTACCCTGCCAGGCTCCTCTGTCCATGGGATTTTCCAAGCAATAGTACTGGAGTGGATTGCCATTTCCTTCTCCAGTGTTTACTTGAAGCTTTTTCATTTACATAGTGTTCAGTTATTACTTGTTAACAGGTATGAGGATGCATCCTCCTCAAATTTAGTACTACTCCATTTTCTCTTGAGAACTGTTGTCACTGTAATTTTTTGTCCCTAACCAAGGATTCTTTTAATGTTTAATTAAATTTATTTATTTTTAATTGAGGGACAGTTACTTTACTGTGTTGGTTTCTGCCAAGCATAAACACGAATCAGTGGTTCTGGTGTTTCTGCTAAGTCACTTCAACTCTTTGCAACACCAGGGGCTGTAGCTCACCAGGCTCCTCTGTCCATGGGATTCTCCAGGCAAAACACTGGAGCGAGTTGCCATTTCCTTCTGTAGGGATCTTCCCAACCCAGGGATCAAACCCATGTCTCCCATATTGCAGGCAGATTCTTTAGAGTCTGTGCCACCAGGGAAGCCCTCCCTCTACCTATCCAAGGTTTTCTTGGAAATTCATTCATTGGGTTTCTTCCCCATCTCATTCACAAATGTTAATAGAAGGTACCAGTATCTTTTGAATGTCCTCCTATTTTAGACCTTTGCACTTCCCCTCTTCCTTCTCTTTTAATCCTGTATCTTTTCTGTTGTCTGCTTTGTTTTTCTTCAGTATACTTGATTTACTTGAATCCATCTCTCCTTTCTCTGAACTCTTTTTGTTATCAGAGTACAGAGTGTGTATGTTATTTTTCACCAGCTCAAGAGTAAGCTTTAAGACATGGCATGGGCAGCTTAAAAAAAATAAAAAGGGCATGGGCTTCACCATTTTGCCTTATCACTTATTTATTGCAGGGCCTTGCATATAATAAGATCCAATAAATATTTAAGTTTGAATTTAACATAACTATAAACTATGCTTATAATTTCTGATTAATATAATTATTAACCATAATATTAGTTAATATTAACTGACTTTAAATATAATGGTTTTGTCTCTTTAAGGATTTATCATCTCTGGAATGCCTTAAGAATCCTTTCAGTAGTTTTATATTTTTAGCTTCTTTTTATGTGATTTCTATACAAAAGAATGAAAATCATCAGCTTTTAAGTATTATTTTGAATACATTGTTTTTTTTCCTTCCTTAAAGGACTTTGTAGTGACCTTCAGTTGATCATTTTCTTTTTAACTTTTTATTTGGAACATTTTAAAATGTACAGGAAAAAAAGTTCAGTGAACATCTATGCTGCATTCATCAACATTTCACCATAGTTGTGTCATAGTCCCCTTACCACTCTTTTTTGCTGAGAATTTATGGCATATCCAAGACATTATTTCATCCTTAGGTAACATGTATGTAAAACAACACATTTTCGTACATGACTGCAATGTTTTGTCATATATAACACACTTGATAGTGATTCCTTAACTACATATATAATACTACTTAATCCATGTTCAGATCTGCCCTGTAGCTCAAAGGGTTAAGAGTTCTCCTGCAGTGTAGGAGACCACGGTTCAGCTCCTGGTTCAGGAAGATCCTCTGGAGAAGGGAATGGCAATCCACTCCAGTATTCTCTCCTGGAAAATCCCATGGACAGAGAAGCCTGGCGGGCTACAGTCCGTGGGCTCGCAGAGAGTCAGACGCGACTGAGCGACTTACACCACTACTGCACTGTCAACACTACTAATCCATGTTCAAGTGCTCCTAGTTATCTAAAGAAATTTCTTTTTGTAGTCAGTTTGTTGAGAAGGTTCAGATGTTGACAGCCTGATCCCGTCACGAAACCCCAATTTTCACCTAATGCTTTTACAATTCATTATCTGCAATTGCATGGTGGTGGTGGTTGCTGTTTAGTTTCTAACTCATGGCAGACTCTTTGTGACCCCATGGACAGTAAGTAGCTCACTGGGCTCCTCTGTCCATGGGATTTTCCTGGCAAGAATACTGGAATGTGTTGCCATTTCCTTCTTCAGGGGATCTGCCTGATCCAGGGATCAAACCCTAGTCTCCTGCTTGGCAGGTGGATTCTTTACTGCTGAGCCACCACAGAAGGAAGCCCTACAATTGTATGGATTAGTTATTAAATTAAAAATTTCAAAATAGTGTTGTAAATTGGTCACTTCTGCCATTATTAGCGGAAACTTTTTCTCAAAGAACTTTTTACTCATTCATGTAAACTAGTTGGTTAACCTAAAATATCTCGGTTGTTCTTGAGTTGTTAATATCCTCTGCGGGGAAAGAAGACTGCTTTCTTTTTTAGCTAAGACTTTATATTATTTCACTAAGGCTTATAATAAAGTACTTTTCTTCCTTCCTGAGGAAGTTAAAAGTTATTCTTGAATGGAAGATTAATGATTTTGTGGATTGGATTATTGGGAGGGCCTCCCAGTCCTGAGTGAGCAGTCATCGCAATTCTCTTAAGGTATAGTGGGGTGTGGGGGATGCAGAGACAAAGGGGAAAAAAACCCCAAACATACCCTCTTCACTGTTGGGTCTTGCACTGAGGGTGTGGTGCTCCCTTGAGATATGGAAATTTTTAAACATTCTTCTACTTTCCCAGAGAATATATTAGACTCAATGTAGAGTCTGTATAGACTCATATAGAGTCATTTAAAGATCTCTGGCCTTTAAACTGTCTTAGCACAGTTTTGTAATCAAGCACATCAAAATTTAATAATTAGTATATCATGCAGTGCTACAAGGACCTCTGCTGGTCTGCCGAGGATGAAGCAGAAACCTCAGAAAACCTTTGGCCATTCCTTCAGCTGTTGTGAGCTGTGCCTTAGATACTAGAGGTGACTGACTGGGAAGGGGATCAGAGTGGCTCAGGCAATCAGATGAACATTTTGTTACTGATTGAATATAAGCATCATTCATTGAAATTTCAGGTAGTAAATATGTACAAATGGCTGATTTCCTTTTTCTTGATCTTTTATTTGTATACTGTATCACTTGCTTATGTAGCCTTCCTTAAGTCTTTCATAGTTTGAATCATACCTCTTCAGTCTTTCATTTGTTTAGGACAGTGTCTTCAGCATTTTCTTTATTTTTTTTAATCCTGAATTGTTGTTGCATGTCAAACTGAACAAGGTGTTTTAGTTGAAGTTTCACCAGTTCAAACATTGACGATAAGGAATGTATTATCTGTGTTTGTGTATTTTTGTAATCACATTAGAGCAGAAAAGTTTTTTGAAAACTAATCTGTATTGCTGTCAACATGTTTGTTTACTCCATCTCCTTGCCCCCATCCCTTTTGTACATTTAATAACAAGGATGAAAAAATAAAAATAGATGTCCAGATAGGTTCATATGTTAAAAATTAGATCCTAAATCAGGACTCAAAGCAAGTTCTTTGTCCATTTCATTTGCTATTAGAAACTTCATCAACAAATGAAAGAGTAACTTAGCCATTGATTTTGAATAAAGAGGACTAATCTTACCCATGAAATTAAAAGACACTTGCTCCTTGGAAGAAAAGCTACGACCAGCCTAGACAGCATATTAAAAGGCAGAGACATTACTTTGCCTACAAAGGTCCATCTAGTCAAAGCTCTGGTTTTTCCAGTAGTCATGTATGGATGTGAGAGTTGGACTATAAAGAAAGCTGAGCGCAGAAGAATTGATCTTTTGAACTGTGCTGTTGGAGAGGACTCTTGAGAGTCCCTTGGACTGGAGATCTAGTCAGTCCATCCTGAAAGAAATCAGTGCTGAATATTCATTGGAAGGACTGAGGCTGAGGATAAAACTCCAATACTTTGGCCACCTGATGTGAAGAACTGACTCATTAGAAAAGACCCTGATGCTGGGAAAGATTGAGGGCAGGAGGAAAAGGGGACGACAGAGGATGAGAAGGTTGTATAGCATCACCAACTCAATGGACATGAGTTTGAGTAAACTCTGGGAGCTGGTGATGGACAGGGAGGCCTGGCGTGCAGTCCATGGGGTCGCAAACACGACTGAGCGACTGAACTGAACTGAATCCTACCCAGGTCCCAGAACCCCAATGGTTTGAGCTGGTGAGATTTAAAAGACATTTTGCCCCAAGGAATAACTGGGTGTGTGCACCTATGCTTATTTTCCAACTTGCTGGGGTTTATTGTAATATTTCTAGTCTCAGATACATGTTCAATAAATGAGTTGTATAGATGAAAAGTCTAGTAGTATGGAAAAAATACGGGTATAATTTTAAAATGTTATTACAGCCTAATTCCATTAGTGCATCTGTATCAAGAAAGACTATATAAAAATATGACAGAAAGCGAAGAGGAACTTAAAGGCCTCTTGATGAAGGTGAAAGAGGAGAGTGAAAAAACTGGCTTAAAACTCAACACTCAAAAAACAAAGATAATGGCATCCAGTCCCGTCACTCTATGGCAAATAAAAGAGGAAAAAGTGGAAGTAGTGACAGATAAAAAATTGTTTGTTCCTTGGAACAAAAGCTATGACAAACATAGTGTATTAAAAAATAGAGACATCACTTTGCCAATAAAGATCTGTATAGTGAAAGCTATGGTTTTTCCAGTAGTCATGTATGGATGTGAGAGTTGGACCATAAAAAAGGCTGAGCACTGAAGAATTGATACTTTCGAACTGTGGTGTTGGAGAAGACTCTTGAGAGTCCCTTGGACTGCAAGGAGGTCAAACCAGTGAGTCCTAAAGGACATCAACTCTGAATATTCATTGGAAGCACTGATGCTGAAGCTGAAGCTCCAATACTTTGCCCACCTGATGCAAAGAGCTGACTCACTGGAAAAGACCCTGATGCTGGGAAAGCTTGAAGGCAGGACAAGGGGATGACCGAGGATGAGATGGTTGGATGGCATCACTGACTCAACGCACATGAATTTGAGCAAGCTGAGGAAGATGATGAAGGGAAGCCTGGTGTGCTACAGTCCATGGGGTTGCAGAGTTGGACATGACTGAGTGACTAAACAACAACAGTATAACAGTGTCAGCTTTGATGTCTATGGATAGTTTATTTTTCTTCCTTATAATAATGTTCCTATTCTTTTTAACATCTGTTTTCTAATGTATAATAACATATGTGGGTGTGTGTGTGAATTAAACACTGGAGAGGTTATGAGACCTGTTTTGTAGTCTTAGCTTTCTAGCAAATTTTTAAATCCCTCTAGCCTTCAGTTGTCTTCTTGTGTAAAACGAGCATTGTATGGAGGTTGGGTTCAGGATTTCTCAGCCTCGGAACTCTTAACATACTGGGCTAGACGATCCTTTGTTGACAGGGTTTGTCCTGTTTACTGTAGAATGATGAGCAATATCCCTGGCCTGTGCCCACCACATCCCAACAGCAACCTTCCCCAGTATGGCAAACAGAAATGTCTCCAAACATTGCCAAATGTGCCTTGTGAGGCAAAACTCATCCCCAGTTGAGAAACACTATGTTAGATGATGTGTAGATTTCTTTCCAGCTTTATAATTCTATGGTTTTTATTTTTAAAAATCCTGCTCTTTGCAACCCAGTTTAAATGTCGTTATCTCCTCTCCATGAAGCTTTGCCCACACCCCCCGTTTTTTTTTTTTTTTTTTTTTTTTTTTTTTTTNTTTTTTTTGGTTCGTTCTTAATTCTTTTACTGGCAAATTATAGGATTTAACCTCACTCTGTTGTCTCTCTCAGTGCATTTCTTTCACTTTGAGGGCATGGGCCTTCTTTATCTCCAAGCTGAGTGCTCTGATTTTATTAAATGAATGAACAGTGGATTCAGGAGTATTAAAGGTTAGACATTGTAAAATAAATGATTAAAATGGCATTTTTTGGTTCTTCTTCCAAATCTTTCCAATCAGAAATTACCACAGTTTCTGATGTTTAATTTCTGGGTTAGTGAGATTGACAACTCATGTTTCTTTAAGAAAGGCAGGAGTCTCCTAAAGTGTTTGTGGGAGCTACACAAAACAAATTGAAGCTGCTTTTGCGAAAAATAAAGTCTCATGAAAATTCAAAATAGAATTGTTCCAACTGTCATACCCAAATGTGTTTCAGATGACTCCACTTTGTTAATTAGAAAGGTGCCATCTATTCAGATAATAGAGAAAAAGAAAGGTAGTAAATAATTTTCCTACAGAACCTAGAATATCTCATCATCATTCATAGTCTAAGTCAATATTTCTCAAAGCAGCCCATAGTAAGAAATACATTTTAATCTTGATCTAGTACACACATACCAGTTTTTTGAGTCAGTATTTACTGACCTAAGTGAGAAGCCATGTCCGACTCTTTGCAACCCCATGGACTGTAGCCTGCCAGACTCCTCTGTCCATGGGGTTTTCCAGGTGAGAACACTGGATTGGGTTGCCATTTCCTTCTCCAGGGGATCTTCCTGACACAGGGATCAAACCTGGGAAGCCCCAAGTTTGAAGCACTCTGATATTTTCTATTATATTTTCTAATTTAAATATTTCTGATACTTTAATAAATATATTAAATTTACTATACAGTTTACTGTCACAGCCAACCATTTGTAAAACACTGTTCAAAGTAAACTCTTGAAGTAATAAAATGTCAAGATGATTTGCCCCTTGTATATGTTACCAGTAGGTTGTCCTGTGTCTTTTTAGATGATGTCTTTTAATAATTGACCTAATGAAGACATTGGAACACCTCAACCAAAGCAAATTAGATTTGCACTTATTTGGAACTTTATACATTCATTTATTTAGTGTGCACAAGGCACTGTAGGTCAAAGAACATGTTTGGTTCTCTTTCTCAAGGTTTACAGTTACAAAACCCAGAGGAAACTAAAAAGTTGATAAACATTATTTCAAGTGCTCAATATGGTAACAAACACACAATAGCTTTTATAGTCATTTAGGAAGGAGAGAAAACTGTTCTGATTAAAGTCGATTTGGATAAGGTTAACATGAATGTAGGGTGGATTTTTGTCATGTCAGAGATCTGAAAAAGCTATTTCACGTGGTAAAAAACAGCCTTCATGTAGGTACAAGCACTTCTTGCACATACTTCAAGCTAAGTTTTCAGGTACTATTTAGGATAAAGTAACTGAGAAGTTAAAAATTTTTTAAAAATATAGTAAAACACTGAAAACAGGCAGTGGACTTTCTGTCTTTCTGAGCTGCTCTATTCTGTGGGATAATGTAGAATTTACTGTAGAAGATATTTGTGACCTAAAGGAAAACAAGAGTCTGATTGTGATGATACTTGGGAAAGAACCACTTGCCCCAAAAGTGTGGTCTAGCACCCTGTCTGCTTAAGTCACTGTATTGAGTTAGGAAGTTAATAAAAGGACAACTTATCTCCTCATTTTGTCAGATTTCCAGTCTACTGAAAAGAATGTGCTTTGAGAGCTGGAGATGTGAATAAGAGTCCTGTGCCACGGCTCATAAACCATTTTGAGGTAATTTAAAATCCAAAGTTTATTTTTTAGAACAGTTTTAATTTTTCAGAAAAATTGAAAAGTTAATAGACAGTTCCTTTATACCCTGCACTCGATTTCCTTTGTTACTAATAGCTTACAGTAGCATGGTATACTTGTTACAATTAATTAACCAATATTAAAACTGTTATTAACTAAAATTTATATTTTATGCAGATTTCCTTAGTTTTTAACCTGATGTATTTTTTCTCTTTCAGGATCCCACCAGGGTACCCTATTTCAGTTATCGTCATGTCTTTTTAGGCTCCTCTTGGCTGTGACAGTTTCTCAGACTTACCTTGTTTTGATGACCTTGTCAGTTTTGAAGATAATTGATCAGGTATTTTGTAGAATGTCTCTCAATTAGGATTTATCTGATGTTTTTCTCAGGGTTAGACTGGGGTTATTATGGGTTTCGGGGAGGAAGACCATAGAGGTAAAGTACCATTTTCATTACGTTATATAAAGGTTACAATGCTATCATCATGATTTATCACTGTTAATGTTTACTCTGTAACCTGGCTAAGAATATGTTTGTCAAGTTTCTCTGCTCTAAAGTTAACTTTTTTTTTTTTTTGGTAAAAACTGTTCCATGCTGTGTTGTTTGGAAACAAGTCACTAAGTGTAGTCCTGTCTTAGTCCTAAGGACTAGGAAGTTTGCTCTGTCTTGAGGGTGTTCTACATAAATTACTGGGAATTCTACATGGGAGATTTATTTATTTATTTATTCATTCATTCATTCATTCAGTCATTTGTTTATCAGTTCGGGCTTATGGATATTTCTTTTCTATGGTGGGTCATAATCCAATACCACCTTATTTATTTTGTTGCTCAAATTTTTTATGTTTTGGCCATTAGGAACTCTCTTGGTTGGCTCCTGTTTCACTCTGGCATGCCCTCATCTTCGTGTGTTTCTTGGTTTTTCTTTGTGTTTTTTTGTTTTTGGAACGTGTCCTTTCTGGTACTAAAAGACCAGGTTTCTTTTATTAGAGAATGCTATTGGAAATGAAGATCTAGGTGCTAGGTGTGCGTGTGGCTACTAGGGTTTCCGTTTCTAGGCCCTTTTAGTTGAAATCCTATGTATATGTTACCTGTATATTTATGCATATCTATAAGTATTTCTATGTATTCATTTCTCTCTCTCTCTGTGTGTAGGTAAACATGAGTTCAAATTGATGTCTCCAGGTCTAATCCATTACCACATAGGTCATTCTAGCCTCTCCCCTTACTTTTCTGCAACCTCCCACTCCCAACAGTGAGAAATCTGGCTCCCACCAGTCACCATCCATTTACTTAGTTGTTTAATCCCATTGTGCATGGATAGTTGTGTATCAGTTTTGTTACCTATACCCCTGTGGCAGCTTGATCAGCTGGAATACAATACTCATGTACAGTTCCTTTTGTCTTTAACTTTACAGACTACTCCAAAGTTATTTAGATTGGCAGCTTTCCCCCATCCCCTGCAGTGATAACTGTTTCGTATACTAGTAATACAGTTAGATTTTATCATATGGTCTCCATTCCTTCATGGAACTCCCTGACTTTCTAAAAGATATTTAAAAATTTGTATACTTTAAGGTTGGTTCTTTGTGTTAAAAAGTTCTGTGGGTTTTGACAAGTGCATAATGTCATGTACCTCCCATTACAGTGTGAAAGTGAAGTCGCTCAGTTGTGTCCGACTCTTTGCGACCCCATGGACTAGTAGCCTACCAGGCTCCTCCGTCCATGAGATTTTCCAGGCAAGAGTACTGAAGTGGGTTGCCATTTCCTTCTCCAGGGGATCTTCCTGACCCAGGGATCGAACTCGGGTCTCCCCCATTGCAGGCAGATGCTTTAACCTCTGAGCCACCATGTGATGGATCACAGTGTGATGCAGAATTATTTCACTGTCCTAAAAATCTCTTATGTTTCACCTATGAGCCCTCCTATCCTCCCCAGAAACCTCTGGCAACTGTTGGTCTTTTTCCTGTCTTCTGTTGTTTTACCTTTTCTAGAATGTTCTTGAAATATTTTTGAAGTCACTTTATAAAGGAAATCTTTGATTTTTCTAACCGAAATACCATTTTCCCCCCCTACCACCAACTCATTCTTAATTGAACAAAATATTTCTAATAAGTAAGAATCAAGGCTTTCCCATTTCTTTTGTCCATTACCACTATATAAGGTCATTAAGCTTTGTTTATCTTTTAATATCCTACCTCTTTGTTACCAGCCTCAGAATTGGAAGGAAATGCCAAGTACCTTTATTTTTATTTCTGTTGGGGAGATTGGTGGGGGAAGGCAGGCAAGTGGCATGTATGGTATGTCCTGTATAGGTGGCAGCTGGCAAATAGATACTCATGGGAAGGGGCATTAAGTTTCAATTTAATCTGAATATGCTTCTGTTTCTTTCTGGGGATTTATATTTAACTTGAAAATAGCTTTGATGAATCTTTGAATATGAATACTACTTTGGTCTGTAGTCTCTTGAGAATATAACAATTTGAGATAGATGCAGTGAATATGTGACTGTGTCAGAAAAGTTTCTAATATGAATGAAAATCTCATAGGATGATAGTTTTAGAAATTATTTGGAAGGCTCATTTATCATAGGATGATAGTTTTAGAAATTATTTGGAAGGCTCATTTAGGGGAAATAATAACTGTCCTGTTCATATTTATCACTTGTATTTTGGTAGCACAGGTATATGTATGAAAAATCCTCTTAGCCTTCCACTGAAAGATTATCTTAAAAGTTCTCTCATGATAAGGCTAACTTTTTTTTCAAACCTGGGAAATGCTCACCTCACTAAACTAAACATGCTAGCAGTGATTGTCAGCCACAGATATTGTTACCTTTCCTGGGGCCATTTGGAGGTGCTATTGGGATTTTACAGGGGGATACCAGGATGCCAAACACCTTGTGTCACGTGCAGCGGACTTGCATGATGAATCATTGTGCCCCACGTTACCACATCAATAGCATACTGTTGAGACGCACTAGGCAGACTAATACATGCAGTACTACCTTTCAGCTTCTCTGTTGAACACATTTCAGCTGTCAAGAGACCCAACAAATATGTCAGTGAATGGAGCAAGGCATGGCCTCTGTCTGGAACACGCGAGGGGAGTGTAGAGATTAGGCACGCTAGAGAGTATGTCCTTGGGTTCAGCTGATTGTTGACTACTACTGGTAGATCTGACTTTTCGGACAAAAGCTAGATACCCAAGGTTTAATGTAAAATTGTCCTAAAGTGTGGCTCAACTTTTTTTCTTTTTATCACGCCAAGGCCAAACTCAACAGATTGGTGGGCTGGTTTTGGCCCACAGACCATTGGGTTATAACCTGTGATGTAATTATCTTAGAAAGTGAGCTGAAATTTTGGCAGAGGTAAACAGTCAGGGATATCATAGCCCTCAGTATTTGCTGAGCTCAGACAAGGCTGTGGAGACAAAGCGCTAGGTGTTGAGGTCATCTTCTGTAGTGTAGAGAATTGTGGCATAGGAGTAGGGCTCTGGGGCAACTTCCTCTCTGGTTGGAAGGGGGAATTCTGTTGAGAGAAATTCTGCACCGCTGGAGGAAGCCTTAGGTAAGCATACCATCCCGGCCCTTCAGTTGCTATAGTGCCTTAAGAAATAAGGAATCCTGCAAAGCTTGCAGGCAACAAAGGCTCAATGCTACAGAATCTCCTGGTTTATATGGCTTTGGAACTGTGTGACAGTCGTAGGGTTTATGCCTTTGATATTTGTTCGTTCTTGATCTAGGGTTACTGCCTACATAGCTCCACAGTCCACAGCTGTGGCCATCCGTGGGTTCTGAATGGTAATAAAGCTAGCCAGGAGTTTGGTCATGTCCTAGTACAATTCAAATACTACTTGCATCTTCTGGCTGGTTTTAGGGTGTCACATCATGACTCATTTTAATATGATATGAAAAGTAGCAGCCCATTATAATATTGTTAAGTAATAAAGCCTGTATGTGTTTTGCATAGTTGTTGAATACTATAATATATATGAGCAGGAATTGATTGTATGTTTTAATCTGAATCATTCAAATCTATAATATGAGATCCTATATGACAGTGTATAATTTTAGTTGTATTCTATGAGATTAAATACACAAATCCAGTGTAGTACTTTACTAGAAAACTTTGTTTTTTTAAGAAATTGGTTGGTCTTATTGGTTGGAATATTTTCTGTTTGTAAACTATCTGTTGGCTTAACCTCCCTCTGAGCAGAAAGGAAATAGCTTTTTAAAAAGTATTTCAGTATTTTATCACCCCCAAAAGTCAAGTTTATTTGAGAATATTATATATTGTCAAATACATAATGATTATTCATGTTAGTTACTGCTTATGTGAGTGTATGTTTGTACAGAGCAGACCACTTATCACATTTGAGATTATTGACACAATCCCTTGAAGAGAATGAGCTTTTATCAGTTTAGATTCCTACTCCTTGTGAAAAGTAGGTCTACTATTAATCATCTTTTCAGATGGTAGCCATCTTTGTGGGTTAGCAAGCTGTTGGCCTTGATTGTAAAGATGCTTTTTAATGTTTTTTCAAAAGCAAGTATTTGTAATCCTTAAAAAAGAAAATGGCAGCTTTTCCCCTTCAGCTGTTTCTTGTATGTCTGAAAACAGCTGACTTACAGAAGGATTCTTTCCTGCCCTCTCTGCCTTCCACATCCTACACACCTATACCCCACTATTGGGATGATAAATTGGTGAGAGTGTGCTATCTTTTCCCCACTACTAGCTAGTGAAAGAAGAGTGCTTGTGGTCACTCAGCTGGGAACATCCTTGTTAGCTACCAATGACATTGTGGAAAGAAAAGATGTTGAAGAAGGCAGGCTTGGGTTTGAGTCATGAATCTGCCATGTGCCCATTCTGAGTTTGATTTCGTATTTGTAAAGTGGAGGTAATTATAACTACTTTTCAGGGTATGCCATAGTTGTTCAGTAAATGGTAGCTGATAATTAATGGTGATAAAGGCAGTAGTAACTTTGGTCTTAGTGCACCTGAGGTTCTGAATGGTAATAAAGCTAGCCAGGAGCTTGAAACCCCGAAGAGGTCTGAAATAGTCTGTGGATCCCAGGCTCTTGACATCTGAAAAATCCTTGTTTTTATTGACCTTTGTTTTTCTTTCTTATAAAAAGGCAGTTGTATTGCCCTTATATTTTAAGGACTTGAAAGTAAGGTTGAGAAATTAATAAAAAATGTTCTTTGAAGCCCCTTGGAAAGCTTGAGTGAAGCCTTTGGGTGCTTCTGAAGCTCTTTATTGACGGTAATTAAATAGCCATCAGGTTGTCTGAATGTGGTTAAATCCCTTTTTGGTAGGAAAGCCATTATCATTTCTATAAATATCAACAGATTTGATTACCTAAAGTTATGAAGCATGAAGCAAAAGTCGCTCGGTTGTATCCAACTCTTTGCAACCCCATGAAATAATTCAGGCCAGATACTGGAGTGGGTAGCCTTTCCCTTCTCCAAGGGATCTTCCCAGTCTAGGGATCGAACCCAGTTCTTCTATATGGCAGGTGGATTCTTTACCAGCTGAGCCACAGGGAAGCCCAAAATTACTGGAGTGGGTAGCCTATCACTTTGCCAGTGGATCTTCCTGGCCCAGGAATCGAACTAGGGTCTCCTACATTGCAGGCAGATTCTTTCTCAACTGAGTTATGAGGGAAGACCATAAAGTCATTCCTATCATTAAATTTAGTGAATTGCATTTTGTTCACTTCACCTAAGAAATATTGAATACCTCGTCTGTGCTAGACCCTGTGCCCAGTCAATGGTATACTCTTAAAGAAGATACTGATTTGGGGAATCTTAAAAGTTGTAGCTCTTAGCCTGTAATTTAAAATCAAAATCCGAAGGCCTTAGAGTTGTGCTGACCAATAAGGTCAGTCAGTTCAGTCGCTCAGTCGTGTCTGACTCTTTGTGACCCCATGGACTGCAGCACACCAGGCATCCCTGTTCATCACCAGCTCCCGGAGCTTGCTCAAACTCATGTCCATGGAGTCCATGATGCCATTCAGCCATCTCATCCTCTGTCGTCCCCTTCTCCTCCTGCCCTCAATCTTTCCCAGCATCAGGGTCTTTTCCAGTGAGTGAGTTCTTTGCAACAGGTGGCCAGAGTATTGGAGTTTCAGCTTCAGCATCAGTCCTTCCAATGAATATTCAGGACTGATTTCCTTTAGGATGGACTGGCTGGATCTCCTTGCAGTCCAGGGGACTCTCAAGAGTCTTCTCCAACACCACAGTTCAAAAGCATCAATTCTTTGGCGCTCAGCTTTCTTTATAGTCCAACTCTCACATCCATACATGACCACTGGAAAAACCATAGCCTTCACTAGATGGACCTGAATATGCTGTCTACGTTGGTCATAACTTTCCTTCCAAAAAGCAAGTGTCTTTTAATTTCATGACTGCAGTCACCATCTGCAGTGATTTTGGAGCCCCCCAAAATAAAATCTGTCACAGTTTCCATTGTTTCCCCATCTATTTCCCATGAAGTGATGGGACTGGATGCCATGATCTTTGTTTTTTGAATGTTGAGTTTTAAGCCATCTTTCTCACTCTCCTCTTTCACTTTAATCAAGACTCTTTAGTTCTTTGTCGCTTTCTGCCATAAGGGTGGTGGTATCTGCGTATCTGAGGTTATTGATATTTCTCCTGGTAGTCTTGATTCCAGCTTGTGCTTCATCCAGCACAGCATTTCCACATATAAGTTAAATAAGCAGGGTGTCAATATACAGCCTTGACGTACTCCTTTCCCAATTTGGAACCAGTCTGTTGTTCCATGTCCAGTTGTAACTGTTGCTTCTTGACCTGCTTACAGATTTCTCAGGAGGCAGGTCAGGTGGTCTGGTATTCCCATCTCTTGAAGAATTTTCCACAGTTTGTTGTGATCCACACAGTCAAAGGCTTTGGCATAGTCAATAAAGCAGAAGTAGATGTTTTTCTGGAACTCTCTTGCTTTTTTGATGATCCAGCGGACGTTGGCAATTTGATCTCTGGTTCCTCAGTCTTTTCTAAATCCAGCTTAAACATCTGGAAGTTCACAGTTTACATACTGTTGAAGCCTGGCTTGGAGAATTTTGAGCATTACATTGCTAGCGTGTGAGATGAGTGCAGTTGTGCGGTAATTTGAACTTTCTTTGGCATTGCCTTTCTTTGGGATTGGAACGAAAACTGAACTTTTCCAGTCCTGTGGCCACTGCTGAGTTTTCCAAGTTTACTGGCATGTTGAGTGCAACACTTTCACCACATCATCTTTTAGGATTTGAAATAGCTCAACTGGAATTCCATTGCCTCCACTAGCTTTGTTCATAGTGATGCTTCATAAGGCCCGCTTGAGTTGGCATTCCAGGATGTCTGGCTCTAGGTGAGTGATCACACCATCATGGCTATCTGGGTCATGAAGATCTTTTTGTACAGTTCTTCTGTCTGTTGTTGCCACCTCTTCTTAATATCTTCTGCTTCTCTTAGGTCATACCTTTTCTGTCCTTTAATTGTGCCCATCTTTGCATGTAATGTTTCCTTGGTATGTCACATTTTCTTGACGAGATCTCTAGTCTTTGCCATTCTGTTGTTTTTCTCTATTTCTTTGCATTGATCACTGAGGAAGACTTTCTTATCTCTCCTTGCTATTCTTTGGAACTTTGCATTCAGATGGGTATGTCTTTCCTTTTCTCCTTTGCCTTTTGCTTCTCTTCTTTTCACAGCTATTTGTAAGCCCTCCTCAGACAACCATTTTGCCTTTTTGCTTTTATTTTTCTTGGTGATGTTCTTGATCCCTATCTCCTGTACAGTGTCATGAACCTGTCCATAGTTCTTCAGGCACTCTATCAGATCTAATCCTTTTAATCTATTTATAACTTCCACTGTATAATTTAAGGGATTAGATGTAAGTCATACTTGAATGGTCTAGTGGTTTTTCCTACTTTCTTCAATTTAAGTCTGAATTTGGCAATAAGGAGTTCATGATTTGAGCCACAGTCAGCTCCTGGTCTTGTTTTAGCTGACTATATAGAGCTTTTTCATCATTGACTGCAAAGAATATAATCAGGCTGATTTCGGTATTGACCATCTGGTGATGTCCATGTGTAGAGTCTTCTCTTTTGTTGTTGGAAGAGGGTAGTAACTTCAGGTAGACACTGAGCACTTGAAATGTGTTATAAATATAAAGTATACACTGCACTCCCAGGACTTAGTTTGAAAAAAAAATCAGTAAAATATCAGTGATGTTTATATTGAATTTATGTTAAAAACAATAGTCTTTTTGCTGTCTTGGATTAAATGTATTAGAATTATTAATAATTTCACCCGTTTCTTTTTACTTAATGTACCTCCTAGGACAATTAAAATGAATCACATTATGGTTTAACCCCACTCCAGAACTCTTGCCTGGAAAATCCCATGGATGGAGGAGCCTGGTAGGCTGCAGTCCACAGGGTTGCTAAGAGTCAGACACAACTGAGCGAGTTCACTTTCACTTTTCACTTTCCTGCATTGGAGAAGGAAATGGCAACCCACTCCAGTGTTCTTGCCTGGAGAATCCCAGGGACAGAGGAGCCTGGTGGGCTGCCATCTGTGGGGTCACACAGAGTCGGACACGACTGAAGTGACTTAGCAGCAGCCTTAGCTCTTCAGTGACTTGGCAAGGTTACTCATCCAGTTAGGACTCCTGTGGCTAGCAAGGTCTAGATCATCTGTGAAAATGGCAGGTAGTGTTTGTTTTGATCAAGAAGGTGGAAAATTCAAACCTTGTTTCTGAAAAAAAAAGTTAAATAAACACTAAAGACTTTAAATACTTACATTTTATTTTTAATTTATTTTAATTGGAGGCTAATTAATTTACAGTATTGTAGTGGTTTTGCCATACATTGACATGAATCCACCACGGGTGTACATGTGTTCCCATCCTGAACCCCCCCCCACCTCCCTCCCCATCCCATCCCTCTGGGTCCTCCCAGTGCACCAGCCCTGAGCATCCTGTCTCATGCATCGAACCTGGACTAGAGATCCATTTCACATATGATGTTATACATGTTTCAGTGCCATTCTCCCAAATCATCCCACCCTCGCCCTCTCCCACAGAGTCCAAAAGACTGTTCTATACATCTGTGTCTCTCTTGCTATCTCGCATATAGGGTTATCGTTACCATCTTTCTAAATTCCATATATATATGCAATAGTATACTATATTGGTGTTTTTTCTTTCTGGCTTACTTCACTCTGTATAATAGGTTCCAGTTTCATCCACCTCATTAGAACTGATTCAAATGTATTCTTTTTAATGGCTGAATAATACTCCATTGTGTAAATACTTACATTTTAAATTAAAGCTTAAACTGGTAGAATCTCTTAGCATTTCAGATCTGGGATACTTTAAAAGGGACAAACTAGAAACTATACCCAATGATTTAGTAGCCTAAACTTATTTTTCATTTTCCCTTAGCATTCACAACATCAGGTGATCCCTGATCCCCCAGTTTTCTATTGGGAGATGGGGTGTACAGAAGGTAGGGGGCAAGGTTCATCTATATATTTTTCTTATCTTACTAGCTAGTTTGCTTTAGTATTGTGAAATTCATTCTTCATTATGCAGCAAACATTTGAGCAGGTACTAGGTCAGACTTTGGAATGCAGTGGTGAACGAGGGATAATCCCTGAATAGAACTACAGCCTTTCCTTTTGGTTTTGTCTTGTTTTGGCTTTGTTTTGGGGAAATAATTCTAAACCTAGAGAAGTTGCAAGAATAAATATGGTACAAAGAATGCTGTATGCTCTTTACACAGATTTATGCATTGTTAACATTTGTCACTGTTTTTTTAAAAAAACTGACTTATAGTTGATTTACAATATTAGTTTCAGATGTATGATATAGTTATTCAAATTTTTATATATTATACTCCACATATAGTTATTACAAAATATGGGCTGTATTCCCTGTCCTGTAAAATATATCCTTGTAACTTATGTATACCTAGTAGTTTGTTACACTTCTTATCCCCTGCCCCTATTTTGCCCCTCCTCCCTTTCTTCTCCTCATTGGTAGCCACTGCTTTGCTCTCTATATCTGTGAGTCTGTCTTGTTATAGTAATTAGTTTTTTATTTTTTAGACTCCACATGTAAATAACATACATATGTCTCTTTCTGACTTATTTCACTAACTATCATACCCTGTAGGTTCACCATCTATGTTGTTGCAAAAATGGCAAATTTTCTTTTTTTATGGTTGAATAGTATTGCTTTATACACACACATATAGAACATTTTGATCCATTCATCTCTCGACTAGCACTTGGGATGCTTCCATATCTTGGCTCTTGTCAGTAATGCTGCTGTGAACATTGGGGTGCCACATACCTTTTCAAAGTGGTGTTTTTGTTTTCTTTGGATATATATCCAGGAATGCAATTGCTGGATCATACGTAACTCTATTTTCAGTTTTCTGAGGAACCTCCATACTGTTTTCCCCAGTGGTTGTGCCAATACACATTCCTGCTAGCAGTGTACAAGTGTTCCCTTTTCTTCACAGTCTTGCCCACATTGGTTATTTGTGCTCTTTTTGATGATAGCCATTCTGACAGATGTGAGGTGATATCTCATTGTGGTTTTTATTTACATTTCTTTGATGATTAGCAGTGTTGAGCATCTTTTCATGTGCCCATCANCATCAGTCTTTGGATTGACATGTCTATATGTCTTCTTTGGAAAATTGTCTATTCAGGATATCTGCTCATTTTTTAATCTAGTTGTATGAGTGGTTTGTATAGTTTGGATATTATTAAAAACTCCTTACTGGTCATATAATTTGCAAATATTTTCTCCCATTCAGTAGGTCTTTTTCTCTTAGCAGCGGTTTTCTTTGCTGTGCAAAAGCTTTAAGTTTAATTATGTCCCATTTGTTTATTTTTGGTTTTGTTTCTTTTGTCTTAGACAAATTCAAAAAAAATGTTGCTATGATTTAGGTCAAGGAGTGTTCTGCTTATGGTTAACTCTAGGAGTTTTATGGTTTACAGTCTTATATTTCAGTCTTTAATCAATTTTGTGTTTGTTTTCATGTATGGTGTAAGAAAATGTTCAAATTTCATTCCTTTATTTGTAGATACCAGTTTTCCCAGTACACTTATTGAAGAAACTGTATGTTCTCCTTTGTCATAGATTAGTTGACCATATGTGGTTTATTTGTGGGCTCTCTGTTCTGTTGATAGGTGTGTCTGTTGCTGCCCTGTCTCTCTTGTTTTCATTTGTTTGGAGTACTGTTTTCCATTCTCTGTCTTTCAGTCTGTGTTTTTTGTTTGTTTGTTTTTGAATATTTATTTAATCTGTTAGTTTTGGCTGCACTGAGTCATAGTTGTGGCGCGCAGGCCTAATTACTCCGTGGCATGTTGGATCTTGGTTCCCTGACCAGGGATCAAAACCACATCCTTTGGAGAAGGAAATGGCAACCCATTCCAGTGTTCTTTACTAGAAAAGTCCATGGACAGAGGAGTGTGGAGGGCTGCAGTCCATGGTGTTACATGACTGAGCACACATGCATGGAGAGGATGGAGGGAGATGGGTTGGTAGCAATAAACTGGAAGAACTAAAAAAAAAAAGTGTCCCTTGTATTTCAAAGCGAATTCTTAACCACTGGACTACCAAGGAAGTCCCCCTGTGTGTGTCTTTAAATCTGAAGTGAGTCTCTTATAGGCAGTATAAATATGGTTTTTGTATCTGTTCCGCCATTCTATGTCTTTTGATTCGAGCATTTAATCTATTTTCATTTAAAGTATTATTTAAAATAATAAGGTTGGCTTTATGTATATATGTATTTTTAGTTAACTTTATTATTTTTGGCTTTGCTGAGTCTTCCTTGCTGCACTTGGGCTTTCTCTAGCTGCCGTGAGCAGGGGCTACTCTCCAGTTGTAGTGCCTGGGCTTCCCATTGTGTTGGCTTCTCTTGTTGAGGAGCGTGGACTCTAGGGCCCATGGGCTTCAAGAGTTGCAGTGCATGGGCTCTAGAGCACAGGCTCAGTCGTTGTGGTGCATGGGTTTGTTTGCTCCATGGCATGTGGAATTTTCCCAGACCAGGGATGGAACCTGTGTCCCCTACACTGGCAGGCATATTCTTAATTATTGGACGGACTCCCGGGGAAGTCCTAAAGTAATTATTGATAGTTATTGATATATACTTATTGCCATTTTGTAAGTTGATTATCATGAAGTTTATATTTAGTCATCTATATATATACAAGATGGTTTCAAGTTGCTGATCTCTTATTTCAAATGTAGTTTATCAACCTTTATTTTTACTCCAGTCCCCCTACAATTACTGT
>SJYQ01008278.1:86513-106388 GCA_006410935.1 Redunca redunca
TGTCAAGACTTGGAAAAATATGGTCACCAAACAGTAATACTCTATATTTTTTAATGTAGCTGCTGCTTTTTTCAGTTTTTAACTATTAAAATGGAACTGAAGTTTGGGGACTTTTTTGTTATTGTTTTGAAACCAGTGATTAGCTATATATTACATCAGAAAAATCTTTGGCTAAGTAGAATTTGTCAGTGTCTCAACTGTAGAATTTGGTGTACTTAGAATATGTAGATCTCTCTATTTTATGGTATTGATGGTTTCTTTTGGAATAAAGTGAAATATGTGAATAAATTTAACCATACTTTAATTTTTTTAATAGAAAATGACTGCAGTATTGGAAGACCGTTACTATTGGAAGGCCGGTTAGCATCCATTTCCTAAGAGAAACTTGACCTCCGTTTGCTCTGGCATGGCGCAAAGCAGTCCACAGCTTGATATGCAGGTTCTCCATGACCTCCGACAACGTTTCCCTGAGATTCCAGAGGGTGTGGTGTCTCAGTGCATGTTACAGGTAGATTACCCGCCAACGATAGTGATATTACATGACAGTTTTCCTTATTAGAGCTGCTTTGTATTGTAGTGAGAACTCAGTTTTCTTGTTTATGTTGGGGAGACATCTAGAGGAGGATTTCTCAACCATGGCACAGTCGATATTGTGGGCTAGATATAGTGTCTGTTATAAGGATCTGCCTGGTGCATTTTAGGATGTTTAGGACCCACTAAATGCCATTAGTATCCCTGCACTTGTGACAACCGAAAATGTTTACATGGCAGACAAAATCTCCATGTTCCACGGGAGGCAAAAATCTTTCCCACTGACAACCAGTGATGCAAAGAAAAGAACAAAGGCATGAAGCAAAAAGAAGAAAAGAGTTTTTATGCATTTCACTTCTTACGTTTTGAGTTTTGTGTCATCAGTCCTAAGTCATTAGAACTGAATTTTGAATTGTAAGATTATCGTTATAACTTCATAGACCATATACCTTTTTAAGCCTATTTTTTGAAGTTTTTAGAGCATTCTTGCTCCCTGCCGTTTTTTTCCTGTTTTTCTAGTTGATAAATGCTCACTAATATCTAATTTTAAGTATAAGACTTCTTTCTTTAATTGTTAGTTTTGTCTTATTGTCTTCTATTGAAATAAATCTTTCATCTCTGATAGAACGTGTCTTACCACTCAAGGGGCAGCAGAGAAACAGGCCTAATGCTCCACCTATTGAGTTTTCATCATCCTTCACAGAATCTCAGTGTGTTTGGGGTTGTAGCATTTCCCTAGTTGGTTGAGCTTTGAGAGCAGCAGTTCTACCCTCCCCACTGAATTTCCTTACTTGACCAGTTCAAATTCCACCTTACTGTATATAATCTGCAAGCTCTCCCTTACAGTGTGAGTTGCCCGGGATATAATATAAACCTAGATGTAGCTGAGGTTATTTGAGGCTAGAGACTCCCATATCAGTGGTGGTAACAGAGGTGCTTCCTTTGTTTGCAAGCCCTTCTGGTAGGTCTTGTTTTTGTGTTAGAGCTTGTCTTTATTTTCTCACACGTAGAATTCCAGTGTGAATTTCCACTCTTTAGCCCCATTTTCGTTTCTGGAGTGAAATCCTTGTAGTATAAACCACTTCCTAGCAGTCAGTTTCCTAACTTACCTAGGGCCCCACCTAGGTCTGACTTTGTTTTCTTAATATAATTTAATTTAGCCCTTTATTATCTGTAGTCTACTCATGGCTTGTTTTCATCTTACTAAGTTGAAAGAATGGAACTTTTAACTCAGCTCAGTAAAGATGTATTGATAACTTACATTGTCGTCAGTTTTTTAGTCTTTTCTTCATCTCGGATTACTGTTGTTTATCAGTATGGAGACTTATCACCTACTCTCTGGAAAATTTCTGTTTGTGGGTAATATATATAAGACACAGTGAAAGTGAAGTCACTCAGTCGTGTCCGACTCTTTGTGACCCCATGGACTGTAGCCTATCAGGCTCCTCCCTCCATGGGATTCTCCAGGCAAGAGTACTGGAGTGGGTTGCCATTTCCTTCTCCAGGGGATCTTCCCGACCCAGGGATCGAACCCGGGTCTCCTGCATTCCAGGCAGATGCTTTAACCTCTGAGCCACCAGGGAAGCCACATAAGACACAGTAGTTTACCTTTTTTCCCCTTTAATTGTAGTACAGTTGATTTACAATGTTGTGTTAGTTTCGGGTGTACAGAAAAATGATACAGCTTTTATATGTATAAACACACACATATATAAAGCCTTCCTCAGTGATCAGTGCAAAAAATAGAGGAAAACAATAGAACGGGAAAGACTAGGGATCTCATCAAGAAAATTAGTGATACCAAGGGAACATTTCATGCAAAGATGGGCACAATTAAAGTCAGAAATGGTATGGACCTAAGAGAAGCAGAAGATATTAAGAAGAGGTGGCAACAACAGACAGAAGAACTATATGAAATAGGTCTTCATGACACAGATAACTACGATGGTGTGATGACTCACCTATAGCCAGACATCCAGGAATGCAAAGTCAAGTGGGCCTTAGGAAGCATAACTATTAACAAAGCTAGTGGAGGCGATGGAATTCCAGTTAAGCTATTTCAAATCCTAAAAGATGATGCTATGAAAGTGCTGCACTCAGTATGCCAGCAAATTTGGAAAACTTAGCAGTGGCCACAGGGATAGAAAAGGTCAGCTTTCATTCCAATCCCAAAGAAAGGCAATGCCAAAGAATGTTCAAACTACCGCACAGTTATACTCATCTCACATGCCAGCAAAGTAATGCTCAAAATTCTCCAAGCCAAGCTTCAGCAGTACATGAACCATGAACTTCCAGGTGTTCAAGCTAGATTTAGAAAAGGCAGAGGAACCAGAGATCAAATTGCCAATATCCATTGGATCATCAAAAAAGCACAAGAGTTCCCCAAAAAACATCTACTTCTGCTTTATTGACTATGCCAAAGCCTTTGACTGTGTGGATCACCACAAACTGGAAAATTCTGAAAGATATGGGAATACCAGACCACCTGACCTGCCTCCTGAGAAATCTATACGCAGGTCAAGAAACAACAGTTAGAACTGGACATAGAACAACAGACTGGTTCCAGATAGGAAAAGGAGTACGTCAAGGCTGTATATTGTCACCCTGCTTATTTAACTTATATGCAGAATACATTATGCGAAATGCCGGGCTGGATGAAGTAGAAGCTGGAATCAAGATTGCCAGGAGAAATATCAATGACTTCAGATATACAGATGACACCACCCTAATGGCAGAAAGCGAAGAGGAATTAAAGAGCCTCTTGAGGAGAGTGAAAGAAGAGAGTGAGAAAGTTGGCTTAAAACTCAACATTTCAGAATACTAAAATCATGTCATCCAGTCCCATCACTTCATGGCAAATAGATGGGGAAACAGTGACAGACTTTATTTTTTTAGACTCCAAAATCACTGCAGATGGTGACTGCAGCCAGGAAATTAAAAGACGCTTGCCTCTTGAAAGAAAAGCTATGACCGTTGTAGACAGCGTATTAAAAAGCAGAGACATTACGTTGCTGACAAAGGTCCATCTAGTCAAAGTTACGGTTTTTCCAGTAGTCATGTATGGATGTGAGAGTTGGACCATAAAGAAAGCTGAGCACTCAAGAATTGATGCTTTTGAACTGTGGTGTTGGAGAAGACTCTTGAGAGTCCCTTGGACTGCAAGGAGATCCAACCAGTCCATCCTAAAGGAAATCCATCCTGAATATTCATTGGAAGGACTGATGCTGAAGCTGAAGCTCCAATACTTTGGCCACCTGACGTGAAGAACTGACTAACTGGAAAAGACCCTGATTCTGGGAAAGATTGAAGGTGGGAGGAGAAGGGGATGAGAAGGGATGAGATGGTTGGATGGCATCACTGACTCAATGGACATGAGTTTGAGCAAGCTTCAGGAGTTGGTGATAGACAGGGATGCCTGCTGTGCTGCAGTCCATGGGGTTGTAAAGAGTCAGACACAACTGAGCGGCTGAATTGATACATACATCCCTTGTTTTTCAGATTCTTTTCCATTATAAGTTATTAAAGATGTTGAATATAAGATAGTTCCCTGTGCCATACAGTAGGTCCTTGTTTATCTGTTTTATCCCAAACTCTAAACATATTCCTTCTTCCCTCCCTCCCTCTTTCTCCAGTAGTTTGAAGTTAATATACAAGCTTTAAAGCATTCCTCTAGGCTGTCATCCCCCAACGGAGGATCAGTTTTGTGGGATATGATGCCTTATTGCCTCAGTCCTTTCAGGAGTGTTCATATATGTATTCTTAAAAGTTCTGACCTCTGGCTGGCTAAACAGATTATCATTTTTTATTCATATTTACTGTTTGATAATTTTTTTATTCTTTTTTTCTTTTTAAAACATATAGCAGGTCTGATATAATGTTTGAATCTGTTGTGGTATTATTATTAAAATATTTCCATAAAGAAAACACTTAACCATCTTTTATTTATGGTTTTAAATTTTTCTTCCTAAGAAAATATACTCAGCATGTCACTTATAGACATGTGTATGAATAGGCTGACTACTTCCAACTTTGTATCGTTAGAATTTGGTTCTTTTTTTGTGGAAACTAATTCAGTGTAGAAAACATGAAATTTTAGGGTAACTGATTAAAAAAATATCAAATAGTAAAGTGGGTGTAACTGCTTTAGATTTCAAATAAAATTCTAGATTTTGTTCTCCTTTTAGTCCATAGATTTGTACAAACCTTGAAGGAGCTATTTTATTTTCTCCCTTTTTTTTCTTCCCTTCATGTATCTGTCAGTGGCATTGTCTAGTCAGCAACCAGTTTGAATCTTTTGGCTCCAAATTCACTGAATATCTAACAATATCTATCTTCTATCTTAATATCTGTATCCTCTCCACCCTTGATCAGCATGATTTAAAGCAGGATAAGAAAAAGCCCAAATGTAAATCTTTTCTTTTTCAGTGTCAACAATTCGTTTTTTCCTTGGCTCGGGTAATGTAAAAAATATTTGAATTTTAGTATCAAAAGGTTTATAGAAGGCAAAGGAGAAAAGTTATTGTGGCATTTTGATAAAGCCAATTTGTTGTATTTCTGAGAATTCATCTTACACAGGTTTGCTTGACTGAATTTTCTTTCACTCCTTAAAGTTTCAGTATAGCAATGTACTTTTGGCATCATACAGTAGCCCCTGAAATTACTGTATGACAATGGAAAGAGCACTGGGTGTCCAGAATCGAAGAATCTAGAACTGGCTCTCCAGCTAACTAACTAATTAAGTACCTCTTGTCAAGTCTTAGAACTTCCCAGGCATGTCTTTTTTCATCTGGGAATGAGTTGAGTTGGAGTCAGTAAACCCTAAGAGTTCTCCCTCTAAAATTAAAGCATTTATGTCATGCTTTTTATTTAGCTGTATTCGGTTCTCAGCAGAAGTGAAGTGTTTGCTTTTATTGCTTTCAATAAAATGTACTTCTCCCTAAAGTACAGTAATACGAGTATATGTGCATATTTGTATATATATTTATGAAATACAGAGATGGTCATGATAATTGAGAAACTTTAACAGATTACTTCAAATGCCATGAATAAATGTGTTTTAGACTAATACAATAGTTCTGAATTCTGTTGTTTAATGGAATGCTGCTTTATTGCTGTTGATTGGAACATCTAAAATGGCAGTTTGTTATTTACCATCTTTGTGTGTTTGTGTAATTCTAAAAATTGAAACTTTGAAAGTTTACCAAGCTACTTTTGAGTAAGTAAAAACTTTTGAGACTGTGGGAATGTGAATGAATTTCATTAAGGCAGTCAAGACTGGGTGGGTTTTGTGTTAAATTACTATAAGTTTGGCAGACTCCTAGAAATATAATTCAAAGAGTGAATTTTTTTTTTTTACTGATTTCTTCTGTTAACTTAATCTTTCATAATAAAACAGTTGAAGTGATATAGGGATAACTGTGGTGAAATAAAAAGTATAGGCTGCTTGAGAATTTTTACTGTTTTGAATCTTTAGGAGCTTTTGTTATTTTTTTCACTTTGGGGTTTGTTTGCCTTTTGAAAACTAATATGTGGTTATTTTCCTGTGTATCAGTGTAAATATTAATAATGGATATGACTTATACTTGTAGATTACAGCAAGTGTGGTGAATCCAAGATTAGCCCAACATTGTAATTTGTTGAGATGCAACAAGTGTAAGATGAGTCCTGGATTTGGAGTCAGAAAAGTTGGGGTTGAGTCACAAGGTTCATTAGTAGGTATTGTACATTTCTGTAGCAGTAGCAGTAGCGGTAGTACTTGTTATGTGAGCTAAATGTCTGTAAAATAATATGAATGGTTTGGGATCTGCCTTTCAGGATCGATGACCGTGAAGCTTTTTGTGTGTAAAAATACTATTGTCTACTTATTTTCTGACAATTGTGTTTTCATAAATCTGTGGCAAAGCTTCAGTTCCATTATTAGGATCTGTTAATGTTGCCAATGTTCTGTGTACCGTTTTTTTCCCCTAGAATAACAACAACCTGGAAGCCTGTTGCCGAGCCCTTTCCCAGGAGAGTAGCAAATACTTATATATGGAATACCATAGTCCAGATGACAACAGGATGAATAGAAACCGCCTTTTGCATATTAACCTGGGTATTCATTCTCCTAGTAGCTACCACCCAGGAGATGGCGTGCAACTTAATGGCGGTCGAACGCTGGTACATAGCTCAAGTGATGGACATATTGATCCACAGCATGCAGCAGGTAAACAGCTGATATGTTTAGTTCAGGAACCACACTCAGCTCCAGCTGTTGTCGCTGCTACTCCCAACTACAATCCTTTTTTTATGAATGAACAGAATAGAAGTGCAGCTACTCCTCCTTCACAGCCACCTCAACAGCCATCTTCCATGCAAACAGGAATGACTCCATCTGCCATGCAAGGGCCTTCACCACCACCGCCGCCACCTCCTTCCTACATGCACATACCTCGGTATAGTACCAATCCAATTACTGTTACAGTATCCCAAAACCTCCCTTCTGGACAGACTGTACCAAGAGCTTTACAAATTCTTCCACAAATTCCGAGCAATCTGTATGGGTCTCCTGGTTCTATTTATATTAGACAGACATCTCAGAGTTCATCAGGAAGACAGACTCCTCAGAATACGCCATGGCAGTCCTCACCACAGGGCCCAGTGCCTCATTATAGCCAGCGTCCTTTACCTGTGTATCCACATCAACAAAACTATCCACCTTCTCAGTATTCTCCCAAACAACAGCAGATCCCTCAACCTGCTTACCATTCACCACCTCCTTCTCAATGTCCTTCACCCTTCAGCTCTCCTCAGCATCAAGTACAACCGTCTCCGTTGGGCCACCCCAGTTCTCATGTCTTTATGCCACCTAGTCCTTCAACAACACCACCCCATCCATATCAACAAGGACCTCCTGGCTATCAGAAACAGGGAAGCCATTCGGTAGCCTATCTCCCATATACAACATCTAGCTTACCCAAAGGATCCATGAAGAAGATAGAAATTACAGTCGAACCCTCTCAGAGATCTGGAACAGCCATGAATAGGAGTCCTTCCCCTATCAGTAACCAGCCATCTCCACGGAATCAGCACTCATTGTACACAGCCACCACGCCACCGTCAAGTTCTCCTTCCAGAGGGATATCCAGTCAACCAAAACCTCCGTTTACTGTCAATCCTGTGTATATTACATATACACAGCCCACTGGACCTTCTTGTGCTCCATCGCCATCTCCTCGGATGATACCAAACCCAACGACCGTTTTTAAAATCACTGTAGGCCGAGCCACAACTGAAAATCTGTTAAATTTAGTGGACCAAGAAGAACGTTCTGCAGCCCCAGAACCTATTCAGCCCATTTCAGTGATACCAGGCTCTGGGGGAGAAAAGGGAAGCCATAAATATCAGAGAAGTTCCAGTTCTGGATCTGATGACTATGCCTATACACAAGGTAATTTCAGTCCTTTTATATGACATGTCTTTGTGGGGCGATGGCAATCTCCTACTCAGAAGTAAATAATTTATATTAGGTGTTTAATTAATGTACTGTGTATTAAATATTTGGCAGTAGCATTACTATTAAGAATAGGGTTAGTGCTTCAAAATCATCTACAGATTTTACTTTAAAATAGCGAAATGCAGTCATAAGAGTGCCTTCAAAGACTGTATGTTAAGAAGTGCATTCATTGGGAGAAAATTGTAGGCCAGTGAAATCAACATGGTCCAAAACGTTAACTACAGAGTAGGATAAAGCAATTCATAGAGGGTGGCCTAAAGCTTATCACGGGAAAATCTGAATATTTTTTAAGTGGATGGACTGAAGAGGGTGAGGAAGTTTTAAGTNGTATTTATGGGAAGTAGGGTTGGTAATGAACATTATTGGAGTAGTTCCCAGTGGACCTAACTCAGTATAAAGAGAAGAAAGTATCTTAAAAGTTTGTTAAAAGATAGGGGAGAATTGACTATTCTGTCAGTATATGTGAAATGACACCCAGGGCTCGTTGAAGAGAATCTTAGGGAAACTAAGGACAATAGAAGAGGAGGAATGTATAGATGATATTATGTTGGCAGAAGGAACCGGATCCAAATTAAAGCACACAGGAAGGCCAAATCACATTATCAAGACTTTAGAATAAATGTCAACTGAAGTTGAATGACCAGGGTCTTTATGGGTATTTCATACATTAGCCATGCATGTACAGATGTCCCTGTCACTTGTTCAGTGTTATTTTCTGCAACGACTTTATCTGTAATGCTATAGCTTTGCTGTTACATCAGCGAGCAAGGATGGAGAGGTTAGCAAAGCAATTGAAACTTGAGAAAGAGGAGCTAGAGCGCTTGAAGGCAGAAGTTAATGGTATGGAGCATGACCTGATGCAGAGGCGGCTCAGAAGGGTCAGCTGCACCACGGCAATCCCAACGGTAAGTAGGATCTACTAGGATGTATTGGGTGGGGGCAGGCGAGGGGGCATGTTGCCTGTCTGGGCTTTTTCTTCTGAAGTTAAGTTCTCTTCCCAGTATAGTTTTGTTCTGTCAGCAGCACATGAAGGATGTTTGCCTTTTGTTCTCAGCCAAATAAATGGATAGTTTCTTTTGTTCTCTTGGGGGAATTCTGTAGTTTCATGAGTATTTTCAAAGATAATTAATGTATGGCAGCTTAGTCACTGTAGATTGCTTTCTGTTAGAATAGAAATGAGAAGTAAAACTTGACCAGACGCTTTATAAGTGTTCACAGGTATTCATTTATGCTTTTATGTATTATGTACATATATATAAGACAGTTATTTTTCTCAGTACATTCATGTACATGAGTTAGAGCAAGATCAATATGCATCTTGGGAAAATGTTGACTCTAGATCATTATCAAGCAGAGTAATTTTGAAGTGTAGATAATTGTAGAAACTAAGATAACAGTATGAACAGGAGTTGTAACAGGGTTTATAGGAGTACTGTCATGCATAGATTTGGGCCACATACTGTTAACAAATTGGTAGCTATGTAAGTTCAACAGTTCTTAAAAATCTCAGATCCCAAATGTCATTTGACTCTTCAACATTGATTTAGCAAGCAGTTTTTACAGCTTATGAGTGTGGTCCAAAGCGAGGAGTTTAGTGTATACCTGCTAGAGGGAAGAATTGAGCCATCCCTCAAGAAATAACTTGAATACTATATATGGTAAGTGATCTGTGAGGTCATGTGAGAAGTCACTTCAACTAGTCGATCTGCATCCTCCATGTACTTTGCTCTTACTAGTCGTCCTCTGAAGCTCTTTGTGTAGAACTCTTGTGTGTTCTTAATCAACTTGGTCTGTTCTTTTACCTGAAGGCATTCTTAACCTCTTTTGACCAAGGTTAAGTTCAGAGACAAGGGAAAGAGAAGCTAAGGGTTTGGGAGCTGCTAGCTGGTAAAGTGGTTAAGACTTTGCCTCCAAAGGCAAGGGATATGGGTTTGATTCCTGGTTAGGGAAGTAAGATACTAGCTCTAATGGGAGACAACAGGAGACTTGGGGACTGCCAAGGTGATGCCATATCCTTCTCTAGCATCATCTCAGGAGACAGGAGATGCCTAAGGGATGGCAAACCTCATGCACTTTCCTCTCCCATCGTCTCGAGACTTAGGGACTGCCAACCTGATGTCGTATCTTTCTCTAGCATTGTCTCAGTAGACAGGAGACTTAGGCATTACAAACCTTATACAGTATCCTTCTCTAGCATCATTTCAGGAGACTGAGACGACTTAAGGATAGCAAACCTCATGCAGTATCCTTCTCTAGCTTCGTTTCAAGAGATGACTTAGGGATGGCAAACCTCTTGCACTATCCTCTTCCATCATTTCAGGAGACAGCAGACTTATGGACTGCCAACCTGATACGTATCCTTTTCTAGCATCACAGGAGACAGGAGACTTAGGGATTGCAAACCGCATGCAGTATCCTTCTCCGGCATCATCACAGGAGACTTGGGGACTGTGAACCTATTGCAGTAGCCTTCTCTAACATCCCAGGAGACGGGAGATTTAAGGATTGCACACCTGATCCAGTATCCTTCTCTTGCATCCATCTCTGGAGACAGGAGACTTAGGGATTGCAAACCTCATTCATTATCCTTCTGTAGAAACCCTCTATGGAGACAGGAAGCTTATTGTGTACAAACCTCATTCATTATCCTGCTATAGAAACGCTGAATGGATACAGAAGAGAGGAGACTTACTGATTACAAATCTGATTCACTTTCCTTCCTTAGAATCCCTCTATGGAGATAGGATACAGGAGACACTTCTATTGATTACAAACCTGATTCATTATCTTTCAATAGAATCCCTCTTTGCAGACAGGTAACAGGAGCCATATTTATTAGAAACCTGATTTAGTATCCTTCTCTAGAATCTGTGTATATGAGACAGGAGGCACAGGCAACAGTAGACGGGCGATTCAGGAGACAGGAGTCATAGGAGACTGTCAACAACAGACAAAGGAGACAGGAGATGACATTTATTACACACCTAATTCATTATCCTTGTATAGAGTCCCTCTATGGAGACAGGAAAACAGGAAATGACACCCTTTTATTGATTATAAACTTGATACATTATCCTTCTATAGACTCCCTCTATGGAGACAGGGAAAGAAGATGACACAGTTTTATTGATTATAAACCTGGTATATTATCCTTCTATAGACTCCCTCTATGGAGACAGGAGATACTTGATTACAAACATGATTCATCATACAATTCAAAATCAATTTTATGATGCAAAAACCTTCCCAGTACACATGTGACTTTGAATCCCTCTTCTCCTATTTCACTTATACCTCCTTGGATAAGCTATTTTCTTTATATTTGGTTTCTCTTCTACAATATCTATGACTATCCATCTCATAGAATTTTTTTACATTTCCAGAAGAACCTAAGATAATATACATTACACAGTTTATATAATGCCTAACAAATAGTCTTCTGACTACATAATTTTGGTTTATAAGACAGTGGAAAAATGTGCTTAAATCTGAAATATTTTGAAAATATTTTATTTTCTTTTCACTTTAGGAACCTGTATAACATATAAATATCAAAGCATTTAGTCAGAATTCCCTTTTTGTTCCTAGAGGCTCATTGCTAATGCTTATATGGCTTAACTAGTAGTGCATGAAAACCTGGTTAGAAACCCATGTGCCTCGTCAAACTGAAATGCATATATGTGACCAACTATAGGTACAGTTGCAGAAACTTAGAGGATCAGCAAAATAATCTTTCCAAGGAGGACTGAAGTGAAAAATGCCTAATAGCCATCATTTCTCTCAGGCTGTTGTTTGCAAAGCCTTTTATTTAATGCTGTGAGAGATGCCATCACTTAACCACATCTGTATGCAGAAAGACATGCATAGATACATGAACCTGTACATGGGGGAAGAAAAGCTAATGTAACACAGGGAATCAGTAGTGTTGGCCAGCTACATGGTCATGATATTAACTACTTTGAGAGTTCTGAGATAGAACTCTGAAAGATGTGACAATTGCATGGAGAAGGGGGAAATTTAAGTTATACCTTGAAGGATAACAAGATTTTACTCATCAGTGCTTCTACTTACTCCATCCCATAAGTTTTTTCCTCTTCATTGGTCATCTGATTAATTGGGTGGTGGCATCAATAAACCCACAGTCCTGGATGCATAATCAAGGCCAAACCATGAAAGAACATCACTGGTCTTTGACCTTCTTCTCTCTGACAAATATTCTCCAACTGATAGAACAGGTGAATTAAGGTATTTCTGCCACGTTTTGTACAAGCTATTTTTTTCCTTAGAAATGTCAGATGTTAAGTATTCTGGAATTTTACAAACAAGCAAGGTTAAATTACACCAAACCCATCTTGAAACCCCACCTTAATGAAAATACACTATAGTTTCCTACAAATAGTAATGGTCCAAAAACAGCTATTGTCCCCTCACTCCAAAGCTGTTAGGAGACATAGGAATCTGACAGAAAAAATCGTAGTTTAGTGAGTACCAAGGGTTCTGTTGTCTTTGGAAATGAGCGTGTTGACAAGAGCCTTTTGGTTATTACCAGCAAATGTACAGTGGCCTCTTGACTATGATGTTTATTATAGTTATTTCCATACCTGATTACACAGCTTCACTGTTCAAGACCACTCTGCCTGAAATAGCCCCCTCTGCCCACAAATATGTTAGAAGGATTTGCTCCTTTAGGTACTTGACTTTCTCCAAAATTCTACAAAGCAAAGACTAGATTCTTTCATATATTCCTGGGAAGACAGCATCACTTTTTGAAACCCTTGAACAGGTGCTTTACTACAATGCTCAGATGTGTTTTATACTTTTAATAATTAATATAGACAAGGTGTAAGCATTTATTTTACATGTTAACATAGGAATGAGAAGAGCAATCCATGATAAGTATTTCTCAATGACGTTTTTGTTCCCCTATCATTCCAAGGGATTGTTGCATGTATTATAGACTGCCTGTTAAATCATGTTTTTAAAACTTTTGACACCACCTAATTTAATGGACATTCCCAGATATTCTGAGATGTCCTAACAGGATAGTATCTTGCATCATTCGGAATTAACCCATTTCCCAGATTTTCCTTCACTTTTATATTTACCCTTTTAGTAAAACACCATGTTTAGCAGAAGAAGATTTTCTTCTGTCTTCCTGTGATAGCAGATGTTTATCTTTTACTTCATGTAGATACAGTCACCTTAGTAAGTTAGCTGTACTGTGCTAAAAGCTTCATTACCTCTAGAATCTAAACTCTTAACTTCATTTTTTACTGTACATATATGTGACTAGTAAAGACAGTCAGAACGTTGGGGGAAGTAGAGGCTTCCAGAAAGCTTTACCTAATCAAAAAATAGGGCTTTCACATTTCAATGTCTCATGTTCATGTCAAGGCAGAAAGAAACAGACTTGGGGGGAGATTGGAATCTATTTGTTCCTGCAATTTCCATGCACTAGGTTACTAGCTTCCTTTTATGTAGGAAAAACAGAAGATGCAAAGATTTCTAGAGACGTTTCTAAAGAAGACTTCTATATAAATCTTGGATCTGCCCATTACGAGTTTTTAAGAACCTTGGGAAAATTATATGACCTGTTTGTGCCTCAGCTTCATCATATATGCCCTGGGGGTGATATCAGTACTTACCTGGGAAGATTAAGGCAAGAGTGAGAGACTTCTGGTGAACATAGTGCCTGACAGTTAGTAACTATTCATTAAAAGTACCACTCTAATTTTTACCAGCCTTGACAAGACTAAAATCATGGAAACTGCTTGTTTACAAGGTTGATGCTTAGTTTCCCTTACCATGCAAATGTAGAAAGAAAATATTCTCAATGCTCTGATTAATATATGGTAGTATTTGTATGAGAGAACATGGTGTAGCATGATAGCCCTGCCACATTATATGAGGATTTTGTTTTTATGTGTCCATATTGATGTCACCATTTCACGTGTTCCTTGGAAAACATAGTATAAAGACTTCTTAAACATGCCCTTTAAGGGATTAAGGCCATTTTCTTGGTAATAACCTATCAGAACAGTTAACATGAATACCAGTTCTTAAATGTTGGGCTTGATAATGACTTTCCCACAATTGCTATTTTGGGTCCTTTCTTACTATAGCCTGAGGAAATGACAAGATTGAGAAGCATGAACAGACAACTCCAGATAAATGTTGACTGTACACTGAAAGAAGTTGACCTCCTTCAATCTAGAGGTATAGACTTGATTATTTGGTAAACCATAAGTAATACTGTGGTGTGTTATGCTACTTCAATAGCAATCATTTTGATTTTACAAATATAATGGGTAAAAACTACCTTTTACAAGATCACAGTCCTGGTATAGACATCCCTCACCCCACAGTCAGATTAGATTTAGGTGATCAAAAATAAATTTACACAACTTCATCAAGTTCTTACCGTTTAGACTGTTTGATGGTGGCATTCTATATTTATCATCTTTTAGTCATAGACTATTTCATAAACTGTTGGGTTTTATTTCTAAAACACAGATTTATGTGATAGTCATCTAAGATGTCTGTGCAAACAGGGATCCCAACTCAGAACATCAGATTACTCAGTTTAAAAGGAAAATCTGTATGCCATTTTGTTATCTGTTACATGAAAACATTCAACTATATCTTAGAGATTTCATTTTTGTGGCTTTCTGATTGAAGTCTACTACAGTAAAAGCTCCCTGAGTTCACTTTGATTTACTCAGCTCACCAGGTTAGAGATATGCTTCATTTTCCTCTGTAAAATATCCAGCCATGAGGCTGCATTCTGGCAAGTCCACATACTATTGCTCCCATCAGCTGAATTGTCTGCTTACCAACAGACAGTTATGCCTGTTCTCAAACCTGCTTAGATTACAAAAGGATGATAACTGGCATAATGTTTTTAAAATGGATATGGATGTAAGAAATGCTGCTCTTTCTATTAAAATGATAGGCAGATGTTTTATAAAGACTCAAGGGCAGACACTACAAAAACATAGAGACTGTGAATTAGATATAGTGAAAACAACTGAAAAGGGCTATGAAGGAAAATTATAAACATCTAATAGGATTCTAGTCTCAAATTAACTGTTCTTAAAATATCTTTTTTTGCTCCATTCTAAAATGAAAACAGGAAATTATAGATCGCGGTGCAGCAAACTAGCCTGCTGTCTGTTTTTGTAAATAGTTTCAGTGGAACATAGCCACACCCATTTCTCTACATATTGTCTGGGCCTGCTGTTGTGTTTGAACACCACAGTTGAGGGCTTACAACTGTATTTCAGGTCTACAAAGCTTAAAACGTTTATTGTCTGGCCCTTTACAGTAAAAGTTTGCTCACCCCTACTTTAAGTCATCATTACAGGTAGTGTTTATTTCTGAAAGACAATATAGCAGTCTGGTCAACACACACAAAGAAAAGGTCTTGGTCTAACATTGAAATATTGCTTTGATCCTATTTTTCTACCCTTAAAGTTGCTGTGTAATTAACTGTTAACAATTCTGTATGCAAGTCAGCCAACCCAACATTACTTACTGTTCTAATTATGGCAGCTGAGAGAGCTTCTACTCTCTTCTCAAGTACCCCATTACCATTTTAAAGCAAGATTACACAGTAGAGGCAGGAGAATAAAAAGATATGGAACTTTGTATAATAGACAGAAGCACATTTCTGTGTGAAACTTGAGCACTCTGGTTGAGTACCCTTATTTTCAGAAGCCTAGGAACTCTACAGCCTAGTAGCTGTAAGCAGTGAAAGACACTATGAGAGATTATACAAACTACTGTTACTATATTAGAAGGTTGCATCCATTATTTTGTTTCTGTGTTCTTTGAAGATAAACAAGAATCCCTGAAACATTGCATTAGGATATTTTTAGTAAAGGCCTTATAGGATCTAGAAATTAAATCAGCAGCTGTAACTCAAGAAATTGAAGAAATAATACATATAGCATCATAAACCATAAAAAGATCTAATAAATAAAGTACCATTATGGCTTTCATGAGCCATGAGCCATCATGGGATTTATTTTCAGAAAATTATTAAACACAGCATACCTAAATGGAATAAAAGTACTTATATAGTAGGACCTGCAAGGAAAACCATTCTCAAGGTTTTATAAACAAAGACCTACCTGTGTTTTTGGTCTCCAGTGGGCCACAAAGAGCTCTTTTTGGTGCTGTGTTAGTCGCTTGGTAGTGTCCGACTGTGACCTCATGGACTGTAGCCTGCCAGGCTCCTCTGTCCATGGCACTCTCCAGGCAAGAATACTGGAGTGACTTGCCATTTCCTTCTCCAGGGGGTCTTCCCAACCCAGGGGTCGAATCTGGGTCTGTTGCATTACAGGCAGATTCTAATCTCCCTTCATAAGGGATCCAAACATATCTATTTTATACTAAGTTCCATTCTTACATCCTCTGGAAAATTTTGTACTGAGTTTCCAACCTCAGCTTTTCATGTAGAGATTCTAGACATTTTCTGACCTGCAGCATTTGGATTTGATAGTTATCAGTACATGACTTGATAAAAGGCAGCTTTATTTTTACTTTTGGTGAGCAAAACTTTCTTGGGGAAAAAAAACTGGGTTTAAAATTAAGGAGATTCAATATATTTAAGCTATCAGTACCACACAGCATCCTCTGTGAATAAGCATGGATACAGTTTAAAAGCTTAACTGGAATTGTGCAGAACTACTGGCAGGATGCAATGACAGGTTCACAGATGTGAACATAGGACCCAAAGCTGGCATTGGATCAAAACCGACCTTAGAGGAATCATGTCAGGAAAAGGAGCTGAAAAAGAAACTGTATCAAGGAGTAAACAGTTTAAATGAGAGATTGTTCTGTTATTCTGAAATTGACAGCATATCATTATTATTATTTTTTTTTATTGATAAGTCTATGGGCAACGTTCGGAGAAGGAAATGGCAACCCACTCCAGTGTTCTTGCCTGGAGAATCCCAGGGACAGAGGAGCCTGGTGGGCTGCCGTCTATGGGGTCGCACAGAGTCAGACACAACTGAAGCGACTTAGCAGCAGCAGCAGCAGCATTCAAGGTTCTCCTTTTCTTAAAGATTGGAATCCCTAAGCTGCTGATATCATAACAAATTCAATAACCTTTGTTAATGTATATGTATAGATTCTTCTTTACCTGAATTTATAATGAATAAAAATTTAAGGTAAATACAACAGACACAAACATAAGCTGTGTCATGGTTTTGTTTATTAACATCAAAACAAACAGGGGAATCAGTTCAGTCATCCTTTCATTTACCTAGCTGTGCCACATACTTAATCCTGTGAAGAGAGAAGCTTATAATTAAAAAATGTTCCTTTGTGTGATAGATTGTAGAAGGACACTTGGGGCCTTCCTCACAATGCTTAAACGCTTTCAGTGAGAGAACAGCAGGATACTATAATGAATTATAAACTCCTGGAAAACCAGCTCCACTTTTTACGTTTTTTTTCCTCCTATATTTTCCCCAACAAAAAAACGCACATAACAGAAATGCCTGCTGATTTTATTTTCCTTATAGGAAACTTTGATCCAAAAGCTATGAATAACTTTTATGACAACATAGAACCTGGTCCTGTTGTACCACCCAAGCCGCCTAAAAAAGGTGAGTAGCAAAATGTCACAGACGTCACAGAAATGCATGTGAAAACCATTTCGGAGTTCATCTAAAAAGCTAAAGAAATTTCATTAGAGATAGCATTTTAAATGTTATGCTATTGATAAACTTTTTAAAACACTACAAAAACTAACTCAGAGTTATTGTCAAGGGTAACTAAAAGGGAGTATATAATTTATTTTTTAAAAATAGCTTTCAGTTCGGTTCAGTCACTCAGTCATGTCCGACTCTTAGCAACGCCATGAACCATAGCATGCCAGGCCTCCCTGTCCATCACCATCTCCCAGAGTCCACCCAAACCCATGTCCATTGAGTTGGTGATGCCATCCAACTGTCTCATCCTCTTTCGTCCCCTTCTCCTCCTGCCCTCAATCTTTCCCAGCATCAAGGTCTTTTCCAATGAGTCAGCTGTTCGCATCAGGTGGCCACAGTATTGGAGTTTCAGCTTCAGCATCAGTCCTTCCAGTGACTACTCAGGACTGATCTCCTTTAGGATGGACTGGTTGTATCTCCTTGCCATCCAAGGGACTCTCAAGAGTCTTCTCCAACACCACAGTGCAAAAGCATCAATTCTTGAGTGCTCAGCTTTCTTTATGGTCCAACTCTCACATCCACACATGACTACTGGAAAAACCATAGCTTTGTTTCGATGAACCTTTGTTGGCAAAGTAATGTCTCTGCTTTTTAATATGTTGTCTAAGATGGTCATAGCTTTTCTTCCAAGGAGCAAATGTCTTTTAGTTTCATGGCTGCAGTCACCATCTGCAGTGATTTTGGAGCCCAGAAAAATAATGTCAGCCATTGTTTCCCATCTATTTGCCATGAAGTGATAGGACCGGATGCTATAATCTTAGTTTTCTGAATGTTGAGCTTTAAGCAGCTTTTTCACTCTCCTCTTTCACTTTCATCAAGAGGCTCTTTAGTTTTTCTTCGCTTTCTGACATAACGGTGGTGTCATCTGCATATCTCGGAGAAGGCAATGGCAACCCAATCTAGTACCCTTGCCTGGAAAATCCCATGGACAGAGGAGCCTGGTAGGCTGCAGTCCATGGGGTCACGAAGAGTTAGACACGACTGAGCAACTTCACTTTCACTTTTCACTTTCATGCATTGGGGAAGGAAATGGCAACCCACTCCAGTGTTCTTGCCTGGAGAATCCCATGGACAGCAGAGCCTGATGGGCTGACATCTATGGGGTCCCACAGATTCTGACATGACTGAAGCGACTTAGCAGCAGCAGCATCTGCATATCTGAGGTTATTGATATTTCTTCCAGCAATCGTGATTCCAGCTTGTGCTTCTTCCAGCCCAGCCTTTCTCATGATGTACTCTGCATAGAAGTTAAATAAGCAGGGTGACAATATACAGCCTTGATGTACTCCTTTTCCTATTTGAACCAGTCTGTTGTTCCATGTCCAGTTCTAACTGTTGCTTCCTGGCCTGCATACAGGTTTCTCAAGAGGCAGGTTGGGTTGTCTGGTATGCCTATCTCTTTCAAAATTTTCCACAGTTTATTGTGATCCACACAGTCAAAGGCTTTGGCATAGTCAATAAAGCAGAAATAGATGTTTTTCTGGAACTCTCTTGCTTTTCCCATGATCCAGCGGATGTTGGCAATTTGATCTCTGGTTCCTCTGCCTTTTCTAAAACCAGCTTGAACATCTGGAAGTTCATGGTTCACATATTGCTAAAGCCTGACTTGGAGAATTTTGAGCATTATTTTACTAGCATGTGAGATGAGTGCAATTGTGCAGTAGTTTGAACATTTTTGACATTGCCTTTCTTTGGGATTGGAACGAAAACTGACCTTTTCCAGTCCTGTGGCTACTGCTGAGTTTTCCAAATTTGCTGGCATATTGAATGGGGCACTTTCATAGCATCATCTTTCAGGATTTGAAATAGTTCAACTGGAATTCCATCACCTCCACTAGCTTTGTTTATAGTGATCCTTCCTTAGGCCCGCTTCACTTAGCATTCCAGGATGTCTGGCTCTAGGTGAGTGATCATACCATCATGATTATCTTGGTCATGAAGATCTCTTTTATATAGTTCTTCTGTGTATTCTTTCCACTTCTTAATATTTTCTGTTTGTGTTAGGTCCATACCATTTCTCTCCTTTATTGAGCCCACCTTTGCATGAAATGTTCCCTTTGTATCTCTAATTTTCTTGAAGAGATCTCCAGTCTTTACCATTCTATTGTTTTCCTCTATTTCTCTGCA
>SJYQ01008278.1:111796-134679 GCA_006410935.1 Redunca redunca
CATATTCGATAACCCAGTTTCTTTCTTTCTTTTTTTAATTAACACAAGCCTCTTAAGATAAATAGAAGAGATTTGGGGCATGTTAAAGGATGTGGGCTTTGGACTGTTCCTGGAGCCACACCTCTGGTTCTGAAAAAACTTGTTTTGTAAAACAAGCACAGCTCTTTTTAATTTCTCAAAGAAGTGCATGGCCACCTTAATGACATCAAAGGACTGGTATGCCCATCCACCTTTGGTAGAATGTTTCTCATGTCCTCCTTTAATTTAGTATGTGCATGCATACCCATTCATTCAATCATGTCTGACTCTGCAGCTCCATGGACTGTAGCCCACCCAGCTCTTCTGTCCATGGGATTTCTCAGACAAGAATACTGGAGTTGGTTGCCATTTCTTTCTCCAGGAGATCTTCCTGACCCAGGGATCAAACCCGTATCTCTTGTGTCTCCTGCATTGGCAGACGGATTCTTTGCTACTCAGCCACCTGAGAAAGCCCCATTTAGTTTGGGGAGAAGCCAAAAAAAAAATCCAGTCAGGCTCTGAATATCAGATACATGTCAGTTTAGTCAGAAGTGGCCTCCCATCTTGATTATCTGTTTACAAAAACTTTTGAGGGTCCACCCTGGGTTTAAGAAATTCTTTACCTAGAGCACTCAGTTCAGCCTTTGATCTGAAGACGCTTGCATACAGTCTTAGGTCATCTCATTTTTAATAACCATTTAATACTCTTCAGAGTGGAAAGGTAACTCATAGAATTACTAGAATACAAGGACTCAAAGGACAGAGGGGAGCATAATTGTCAGCTTATAAAGTTTTTGTTTAGGTACCTTTCATTGAGGATATTTTGGGAGTTTTGAAGCCTTTGGGGGCTTTGCATACCAATTAAAATAGCTATTAATACAGTATTTCAGGATGAGAGCTCTCTAAAATGTTAACAATTTAGAAGACTTAGCAATTTAAAGGATCCAAGGAGCTAGCCCTGTATTTTTCTCCTGCTAACCTCAGTTTGGAAAAGAGAACGACTCTCATCACTTTTATTTCCAGTAGAGGGATCCAGGAGAGAGTGACATGACAAGCCTATTCTGCTAGGCTTTCTCTTCAGTGCAGTTTTGGAGTGCCCAAGAATCCTATCTTGGCCATTCCAAGGTGGGATTTCCTTTAATTCCTAATTATGTAAGTACTTGTAAGCATGCAGAAATCCAGCTGGTATCCCAATAGGTTGCTGTCCACCTGGAAGCTGTTGGGCCTGAGGCACAATTTCTCAGTATTGATTTAGTGGTCGAATTTCAATATGCATATGATCTGAACTTTCTGAGGACATTGTGGTGGATCAGACAGATGCTGCTTCTGACTGTAGTTCCCCAAAGAGTTGCCCTTGGCTCAGTTTCTCCCTCTGACAGTCTATTGTGCCTGTGGGTCATCAGAGCACTGAATGATTTATCCTTACCGTGTGCATCCTTAGAAGAGCAGTGTTTAATTTACGGTTGTAGTGGAGTTCCCCTGCTGGACCACCACTGCCAGTCACAAGGATTGATCTTCAGACACTAACGCTAGGTTGTCAGTCACCCGAGAACACCACATGGCTGAAAGGAGCAAAATGTCCTGTGTTCTTAGGAGCTAAATAATGAAGTCTCTGTTTTACTACAGCCATATAGCAACTTTTTTTTTTTTTTAGGCCAGTTTACCAAAAACACAACCACCTGTGTTTCCCTGTGTCTCTTGCCCAAGATCCCTTCCATCCTTGTGTAGGAAATGCATGTGGGACTCTTAAAGAGTCCAAGTCTGAAATAAAAACAGCTCAAATAGAATTTTTAGGATTATCAAGGCAATAAGATCCAGATATCAGAAGAACTCACTGAATACCTAAGAAGTACCAAGAAGCTGGTGGGGCTTAATGGGCCCATGCTGGTATTGAGTGCTGATTCGGGGTAGACTCCAGCTGTCCTCATGGGTGTATCTGATATCCTGCCAGCTTCATTATGCATATATCAATGAAAAAATCAGTAGGTGATCTGAGAAAGAAATGGAAAATTTATTTGAACCCACCTGAGGATTATAACCGGGGAGACAGAAAGCTGCGAGGACTGTTAGAAGTCCAAGTACATTTCTGCAAGTTGTTTTAGACAAAGGATTACACTTCAGATGATGTGTCAACAGTTTATACAATCCAGAACTGCATCTACAAAGTGAGGAGTGGGTCATCCTGACCCTTTACAAGATTAAGAAGGAATGGTATCTCCTAAGGAGATTGGGTTGATACAAATGCACAGTGCACACTAAAGGGGAAGGAGGAAGCCCAAACAGGCAGAAGATTAATTTTCTGTTTAAATTCTGGGCATGCCATAAAATACAACTATTACTTCATCAAGCCAAAAGATACAAGGTGGATGCTAATGGGCAGTTAAAAGCAATAGTTGAAGCCAGAGTCGACAAACCCATCTCTTTTTTTATAGTCATGAATAGGCTGGAAAAGCCAGTGTTTTTCTGTTCTACTGGAAGTTTGAGAACACCTTTCTGATTGAGCCTGAGCTACCTGCAAAAAGGTTCAGGGTCTAAACTCAGTTCTCATTACCTCTTGGGGAATAGTCACACAGCAATTTGTCATTAAAGACCAACTGATAAAGCACATTTCCAATGGACAGTGTGCTTAACCCCAGATGGTAACTGATTAAAGCTTCCCCAGATCTCAGTTTCTTTTGTCACCTGCTTAGGAAGGCTGCTTACCTTAGATCTTAATTCCACTTGCAGTTTTTAGTGAGGATTTCTAGGTGTATGGGTAGATTTCCCCAGCCTGCTGTCCTTGTTCATATTCCAGGGTGGTTTTCCAGCTGGAACTTGGGAGCCTGCTAGTCCCTAACTCCACTTCCAGTAGGTACTGTTCATGGAAGGCAACTTAAAAGCAAAGAACCTTTTTGAGCAAGGCCAGAGAGAATGAGGACCTAGGAGGAATATAAATTTTAAGTTTTTTTTAAATCCTGAGGACCACCATAAGACTGCCAGCATTTATATTGCCAGGTATAGACATGTTTAATAACTCACATCTGAAAGATCTTTAAATTTATTGACAAAAGGCAGAGAACAATTGAGGATAAAAGACATACTGAATTAATTTAGCTGCTTGAAAAACCACAGTCTTTTATATTTCTGTTTTAACCTCTCTGGGAGAAACTTAGGAACTGTCACACCATTGACAAACCATTATTGTTAAAAACATGAATATTTTGGAGCTGAAAATCTTAAGGAAGAAGGCACGCATTTTATGAGATGTTTGATATAGTATGGCTAGTACTGTGGGTGGTGGGAGTCACTGGTAGACTGAGGTGGTGAGGGAGAACTTAGAAGGTAGAATTTAACATGCTGTATAACATTTTTCCGTTTGACTGGAACAGAGCATAACTGTCCACTATCTAGAGAGAATAAACTTGGAAGGTAGTCTGTGCTGGACTTCTGGCTACTTGGAGGAATAAATTGTTGAGAACAAATTAGATTGTGTATCCTAAACTTAACTGTTTGGTTCTGCATTTCTAGCAGCTGTGCATACAACTTGGCTTTCTCGTTTCACAAAACCTTTTCCCTTGCTTTTGGTGGGGGTAATTTTCAATTTCCATTTGGATTATACTTCGAAAAAAAATTTAGTCTATTTTCTGTTTTCTCTCTTTCATTCCTAATTTCTCTTAGAGCACCCAGGTGGCTCCAAACAGAGTCCTCGGACACAACCCCGAGATGAAGACTATGAAGGGGCTCCATGGAATTGTGATAGCTGCACCTTTCTGAACCACCCCGCACTAAATCGCTGTGAGCAGTGTGAGATGCCACGGTACACTTGAATTCCCAAGAGTCTGCACTAGGTTGAGAGTGTAACTTTGAGCACCCGTTAGAAGAAAAGGAAACCTGGGGAATCTGTTCATCTACCCGGCCTTTTCATTTCAGACGACATGGGGTNGGGGGTGGGGAGAAGGACACTGTAGCCACTTGTGCTCAATAAAGGAAAAATGGGGAAGGATTTTTCCCCCACTGTCTTAACTCAGTGCAGTTAGAGATAGAAAGGGATACTTGAAATGGGGAAAGGATTCACTCCTAAAAGAATGTACACAGAGAAGTCAAGAGCTCTTCTGTGAAACCCCAATCATTCAAGTTACTGCTGAGTGACCCTTATTTTATAAACTAGAACTTTGAATCATGGTGTAACATGTTACAGTTTATGCAGACAAACTGTGAATTGCCAGAGCAGACTTACCTGGTCACAGATCTCTGGAAAACCCAGGCTCCCCAGGCTTCTTCCTGTTGCTTCCTAGTGAGGAAAAGGACGGGAAAAGCACTCAGAGGATGTTTTTGGTGGGGGGCAAAACAATAAGGGTATTTGTAATTGCTGCTTTTTTCAGGGGTAATTTCAAACACAGAAATAAGATGTTTTAAAATGTGACTTGTAGCAGTCAGGAATTCGGCATATCGTGCCCTTTGTTTGAAAGTACAATCAGAGGTGATAAGATTCCTTTTGCTTGTACAATGATTCATCAAGCTATATCAACACTGGTAACTAAGACCTAATTATGCCGCAGAATAGATAGATTTTTTAAGTTACTGCATGCTTTTATTAGGCCACTGGTTTTTAAAATAACCAACAAATCCTTATAAATTCTGATTTTATGAATGACCTTCTTGTAAAACTGCGCTTTGCCAATAGCATAGTGAATGTATGCCGAATGTAAATCCATTCCAAAATCCACTTGGAATCTTGAGCTCAGCTGTGGTTCTATAAGAAACGTTTGCAGTCCATAGAGCCGCCCCGCCTTCCAATTTTGTGATGAGTTCATGATGTTTACAGCACAGAGAATACTTGTGCCATAATCCTAATCTAGCTGAAAAAAATTAATATTACTTGTTCAATAAAGATGTATTTGCACATATGTTAACAAATCAGTGTGAGGAAAATTATAGTTAGCCAATATCATAAAGTTGCACACTGCACTATTTGGGGAGGAAGAAAAGGCTAGTCAAGAAATAAGATTAAGAGAAAGGTGAATACAAAGGACTTTGAAATTTAGAACTTAATTTTTACCATACTGTATTTAGAGATGATACTAAGTTTGTTCAGATAGTCCAGATGATACTAAAGCACTCCTTATTTATGAAATTAGAAACTTAGGGTATAAATAACTAAGGAGATATAAAATCACTTGATTCACTAAAGTGCACCACCAGGAAATTATTAATAGGACACTGAATTAGGGCGGTTGACGTTTCTTCCAAGCTCAAAATTGGATTTTGGAATCTCCCCTTATTTGGGTACATGTAAACAGCAATAAAATTGGTAAGTTTCCTAATCCTAAAGGATTTTACCTCAGGTTATCACCTGAGGAGTATCTGCTCTCCCATACCAGCTGTCCCCCTTCTCTTTCACTCACACACAGGCACGCACGCTCGCTTCAAGCTGTCATTATATGCTAATTTAGCAGTAATCTCTGGCAGATTTGGAAAAACAAGCTGCACTTAATAGCATAATGAAACCAAAGGCATAATAACTTATCATAGCTTTCCATCAAAATCACAATTTCACACTGTACTTGCAGCTCTGAAAACATTTTTTCATACGTGGAAAATGTCCTGAAAGTATCTACTTGTCTCACAGAGTCAGCGTGGCTATGTAATTACACTGATAAAACATCTCTCATATAACAACTGTGGCAAAACTGTGAAAATAAAGGTGAGAAAGCATATGGGCTTAAAAGCATTGATCTGAAAATAGCACTCATTCTCTAGAAGCTTTTGTAGCACTGGTGTCTGTCAATCTCCAGTAAGTCTATCAGTCCTCCTGTAATAATGCCAATGCCTTTGCCTTTGTATGGTTTCATATCTCTTTAGAGATGGTAAACCCCACTTGGTATTAAGTAACAGTATAGGGTAAAAATACATATATTGCTTGATGTTCTAGCTAAAGGTTTACCCAGTATTCTTAGTGATATGCTGAAGTGGCAGCAGTTAACTTGGCAGTTGTCAGTTGAGGGTGAAGGTAGCATGTATGAAAACAGTTTGATGCTTTATTAAAACCATGTAGACGACTTTAAAACTATTGCATGAACATACATCCAGGTTATTGAACTGTTATCAAACAGTAGATGCATGGTTCCAGTCCTTTGGTGATCTATCTAGTAAATTATTGTTTTCACCTGCCAGGAAAAATGAGATACCAGTCTTATTTGATAGGTGTAGAGGGTGGGGTTTGAGACATCAGAGATTGATGTTTACGGGAGTTTTCTTTACGTTCATTTCTGGTTCTGCACACGTTTCATACACCAACATAGGCTGTAGTCAGTTTTTTAAATTAGCAAAATTACTTGACACCGATACATTTGATATATTTAACTATGTCCCATATATAGACTACTTCTGGCTTGTGACCAGTTTGAACAAGAATTCTGTCATCTTTAAAGATGCCTTTTAAGAAGGATCTGGCTGCTGAGGTGCCTATGCTTTTTGGATCAGTTGGTGCACTTCTTGTTCCTAGTAAAAAGGTGTTTTCTTAAATTACAACCAGTTTGATGTATCTGGTAACATAGACCTGACTATACATTTTACATTATTTCACTGTTTTGTAACTGAGTTTTTTGATAGCACATTTGTCATTTTGTCCAAGTACATTGCCCCTTACATTTTGAGGTAGGTCTTAAAAGTTTAAAGTGGCAAAAGAGGAGCCAGAAACTTTCTAAGCCTTGTAAAATGTTTCAAATAATGACCTTGTTTGAGAGAGTTAGAGGCGTGGTGTTTTAAACAAAAGAAACGCATTGTAATAAAGGTAGTTTTAGAGCAGATTAATGATGGTGGGGAAAGTGTTGCTAATTTGTTTATTTCCCTGAAAAAATGGGAGTGTGATGAGCAGTTTAATAATTTTTAAGGAGCTGGTCTCAACTAAGAAATGAATGTTTCCTTAAATTTTGACATTGCTTTGTCCCGGTTATCTAAGGTTCATATTCCAACTTTCTGTGGCAACTGAACTTTATATAGTATTTTAAAAGGTAACTAATGTTTTTGACAGTATAAACAAAAAGAATATAAGGCCTAGAAAAATTGTCCTTCAAAAATATCAACGATGTACCCTGGAATGTGAAGATGTCCCCTTATAGTTTAAATTGATTTATTTGAATATTGTAATCATTCTTCAGACTTTGAATGAGTTGTTACAGTGTGTATCTGTATATCTGTAGAGAAAAATGACAACTGAAATGTAACTTTAAAATCAGAATAAATTTGGCACTGTCTGTTGCACCACTACTGTATCTTTTTGAAAGAATTAACAGTATTTTCTTATTTTAAAAGGTAATTCTGATGATTCCATGTTCACCAGACATGTATTTTTTTCCTGTATTATTTGCATCCCCAAATATTTAATACAAGTAGGTTTTGAATGGCTTGAGCATTCAGAGATTAACAGAATGATGACTCAATTTTAATTTCTAAAGCCATGAAATGTTGCTTTGAGACTGAACAATTATGAATTCTTATTTATAATGACACCCAATGTCCATGTTTCCCTACTATNTCTTTCATCACATCTCTGTTCTTCTGTTGGAATATGTACTCATGTTATTTTGGGGGTATTAAGTATTCGTACATTACTGTAACTTAGAAATTGGTTAAAAGTATAAATAAGCAAATTTTATATAACAGGTGGCATATGTTAAGAATTTACATTTTTCACTCCACATTAATACATGTTACTTACAAAAGAATGGTTCTTTTTTTTTATGTCATTTGTAGTTAATTTTTCAAAGGGAAATAATCACCCTCCTAATCTTGTCACCCTTCCCAAACTTGTGCACAGAGAATATTGCACATGAATTTTTGAAGATAGCTTTTTTAATGATTAGGCTTTATTTAAAGTCAGAATCACTTCCACTACTTTTTTTACATATATGAAAATAGGCAGACATACATACACAAGTTCAGTCGCTCAGTCGTGTCCAACTCTGCGACCCCATGGACTGCAGCACGCCAGGCCTCCCTATCCATCACCGACTCCTGGAGTTTGACTCATGTCCATCCCACCATCCCCATCCCACCATCTCCTCTTCTGTCATTCCCTTCTCCCACTTTCAATCTTTCCCAGCATCAGGGTCATTTTCAATGAATCAGTTCTTCGCATCAGGTGGCCAAAGTACTGGAGTTTCAGCTTCAGCATCAGTCCTTCCAATGAATATTCAGAACTGATTTCCTTTAGGATGGACTGGTTGGATCTCCTTGCAGTCCAAGGGACTCTCAAGAGTCTTCTCCAACACCACAGTTCAAAAGCATCAATTCTTTGGCACTCAGCTTTCTTTATAGTCCAATTCTCACATCCATACATGACTACTAGAAAAACCATAGCCTTGACTAGACAGACTTTTGTTGGCAAAGTAATGTCTCTGCTTTTTAATATGCAGTCTAGGCTGGTCATAGCTTTTCTTCCAAGAAGCAAGCCTCTTTTAATTTTATGGCTGCAGTCACCATCTGCAGTGATTTTGGAGTCCAGGAAACAGTCTGTCACCATTTCCATTGTTTCCCCATCTATTTGCCATGAAGTGATGGGACTGGATGCCATTATCTTCATTTTCTGAATGTTGAGTCTTAAGCTAACTTTTTCACTCTTTCACTTTCATCAAGAGGCTCTTTAGTTCTTCTTCACTTTCTGCCATAAGAGTGGTGTCATCTGCATATCTGAGGTTATTGATATTTCTCCCAGCAATCTTCATTCCAGCTTGTGCTTCTCCAGCCCAGTGTTTCTCATGATGTACTCTGCATGTAAGGTAAATAAGCAGGGTTACAATATACAGCCTTGACGTACTCCTTTTCCTATTTGGAACCAGTCTGTTGTTCCATCTCCAGTTCTAACTGTTTCTTCCTGGCCTGCATACAGATTTCTCAGGAGGCAGATCAGGTGATCTGGTATTCCCATCTCTTTCAGAATTTTCCACAGTTTCTTGTGATCCACACAGTCAAAGGCTTTGGCATAGTCAATAAAGCACAAGTAGAAAGGCGACCCACTCCAGTGTTCTTGCCTGGAGAATCCCAGGGACAGGGGAGCCTGGTGGGCTGCCGTCTATGGGGTCACACACAGTCGGACACGACTGAAGCGACTTAGCAGAAACCACAATCACAGAATACTAACCAATCTGATCACATGGACCACAGCTTTGTCTAGCTCAATGAAACTATGAGCCATGCAGTGTAGGGCCACCCAAGACAAATGGGTCATGGTGGAGAGTGATGACAAAACATGGTCCACTGGAGAAGGGAACGGCAAATCACTTCAGTATTCTTGCCTTGAGAACCCCATGAACAGTATGAAAAGGCAAAAAGATAACACAAGTACAGAAGGATCCTATAATCCCCATTTACTCATTTCCCTACTTCCAAAATTATCCATATAGGCAATCTTATTTCATCTACATTCTCATCCTCCACCATCCACCATTATTTCAAAACAAACCCTAGATATCGTAGCAACTCCTCTAAATAAACTTGAACATAAGCATGTTATCATATCTTAGAAGATAATACCTAGTGTGAAATTTCCCTAGTGGTTTCAACATTTTTTATAAGCATGTCTAAACTGGGGTCTCAATATTGAGAATACTTGAAATTGATTATTCTGTATCATACATCTTTAACCTGCATGTATACCTTCGCTCCCTTTCAGAAGTTATAAGGAAACTACCTCATCAAGTATTTGGTTACCCTCTACCACATCTTAGTGTAAAGTAACACACAGAACATCAGAGGTTTGTTTTTTTTTTTCCCTCTTCTCATCATTTCCCACATCCTGTGTTGTCCCTTTTAAACAATCTGTTTTGAAATAGAAACTTACTTCAAATCTCAATACCATAATAGTGATTTCCTTATGTTGCTCACTCTGCTACTTAGGAATCTGTGATACCTCCACCATCCATCTATAACCCCACTACCCATATAGTGATTTCCCTTTAGGTACTCACCAGTTCCATTTCCCACACAGAAGGGTGGGGAGACTGCTGGGTGTGGCATGTGTCTCCCACTCCGATTCTTCCAAAGACTTCCTGACTTCACTTGGACCAAGAGGCCTTTTCCTAAGACACTGTCCAGGTGGTATGTAAAGGTGGAGCTTCCAAAGGTTTTAATATGATATATAATGTATGGGTGGGATTTGGGTTCGCCAGTTTCAGACTCAGAGTGTTCAAACCATCTCACTTGTCCTGCCTTCAGGAAAGCAATGGGTATACTTTTAGCCAGCCTCTCCTGACATGCTAGTGGTAAGAAAGAGAATGTGGGAACATCAGGTGATGCAGCCTAGCTTACTCGGTTTCATACGGTGATTTAGGAACAATACTAACTTTTCACTTGGAGACAATCTGATTTGAGGGAACCTCCTGTTGCCTTAGGACTTCCCTGGTGGCTCAGACAGTGAAGTGTCTGTCTACAATGTGGAAGACCCAGGTTCAATCCCTGGTTTGGGAAGATCCCCTGGAGAAGGAAATGGCAATCCACTCCAGTACTATTGTCTGGAAAATCCCATGGACAGAGGAGCCTGGTAAGCTACAGTCCATGGGGTCATACCACTAATAGCCATTTCTAAATCCTATCCCCCAGTTATGATTTAAGTCAGTAAAAATATAGTCTGCTCTGGGTGTACATGACTCAAAAAAAAAGGTCCTTATTTGAAAGGCACTTGAGGTTTGGGGAGGAGAAAATTGAATTAGCATAATGAAATACCTTACATTCTCTGTACACTTTCACAATGAATCAAATAGTCATAGCTGGCAGGGGCACTGCAATTTTGAGTCTCATTTGAGTTTCTCTTCCCAAATTTTACTGAAATATCTAATGATAACATTTTTAAGGGTTGGAGAGCAGGGCAGGCTGCACTTAGGGTAGGAAATGACAAGATGCAGATGTTCAGTTATTCAGTCATGTCCGACTCTGCAACCTGATGACCTGCAGCACGCTAGGCCTCCCTGTCCTTCACCATCTCCTGGAGTTTGCTCAGACTCATGCCCATCGAGTCAATGATGCCATCCAACCATCGAATCCTCTGTCGCTCCCTTCCTCCTGCCCTCAATCTTTCCCAGCATCAGGGTCTTTTCTAATGAGTCGGCTTTTTGCATCAGGTGGCCAAAGGAAGCAGATGGGGGGTGTACTGAGGGTGCTAGCAACCAGTGTCAAGCAGCACACAGTGCCAGCTGCCACTGAAGGTTAACCTATAAATCAAGTCTTTGGGGCTCCCAAATGGAGGCTATAAAGAGCCCTAGATTCTGAGTAGCACACGGATCTGTGCTGAGCAGAAAGTGGGGAGATTGTGCCAACTGCCTTCTGTCTCACTTGCACCACAGCTGACTAAGAAAGGTTTACTTAGTGTAACTTGTTTGGTCACGTTCTTAAGGAGCCTGAGGCACTCAGTCACTTCAACCTGCCATATGAATATGGAGGAAAATCTTAGCCTAGCTCAACATTGCAAGGAGCAAGCTTCAACCCTGCAGTAAACAGCTAAAAGCAGCACCCATTGGCATTTGCTTACTGACTAGCTAGAAGCAAATGCTTAGCAAAACATTGTACGTCAGGTGGTGCTAGTGGTAAAGAACCTGCCTGACAATGCAGAAGACATTAGAGACTCAAGTTCAATCCCTGGGTCGGGAAGATCCCTGGAGGAGGAAATTTTAGCAACCCACTCCTGTATTCCTGCCTGGGAAATCCCATGGACAGAGGAGCTTGGTGGGCTACAGTCTATGGGGTCACCAAGAGTAGGACACGAGTGAGGCGACTTAGCATGCACGCGTCTTTCCTATACTCTGTAACCAAGTAATTTCTGAGAAGAAGCTACAGAAAAAAGTAGAAAACTTAGTTCTCTTTGTCATTTAGGATTACAAGATTTAAGCAGTATGACCACATTATCTTTTTAAACATTCCTTAAAAATCAGTCAACAGATGAAAACATTTAGTCTCCTGGAAAAGGGACTTCATTCTAACCAGAATCAGAGCAGAAGAGCAAACTTTGATTTCTGATTTCAATTCAAAACAAAATTTACTGCTATGTCATATCTCTCAAAAACAGGAATGGTTGTTTTTGAATAAAATTTTTCCTGAAGTTCTAAACCAAAAATGTAGGTAGTGAGACTTCACAGAACTGAGTCAAGAAACTATTCTAGAATTCAGAGCTAACACACAAAAAAATGTGATTTCTAGATGCAGGAAATACAATAAGGCATGCCAGAAGGAACGAACACAACAGATAGAGGAGAGGCAAGAAATACAGAAGAAACATGGGGATGAGAGGGTTTTAAAATATTACCTATCAAGATAAACAATAAACAAAGGTGACATCAGAATTCTAAATTTGTAACACTTGAACATATCTAATTTTGACATGCAGAACAGACTAGTACATATTATAATCAGTATAATTAAATCTCCATATAATCAAATTTTCTATCTCATATGAACTAAATGTTTTTTCAATGTTCACCATTTACAAAAAGATTTATCAAGAAAACCTCAATTTTTACAATAATTATACAGGCCACATTTTTCTGACTGCAAGACATTAAAGCTTTAAAATTTACTTAAGCCACTCAATGGACATGAATTTGAGTCAACTCTGTAGCTCCGATGGTAAAAATAAATCTGCCTGCAATGCGGGAGACCCAGGTTCAACCCCTGGGTCAGAAAGATTCCCTGGAGGAGAGGGCATGGCAGCCTACTCCAGTATGCTTGCCTGGGAAATCCCATGGACAGAGGAGCCTGGTGGGCTACAGTCCATGGGGTCTCAAAGAGTTGGACATGACTGAGTGACTAAACAACAACATAAAAGGAAAAAAAAAAAAAAGCTAAAGCTCTTCATCCAAAAACTAGAACTGAAAACAAAGATTTAGTGCAGGCAAATCCTCAACAAGAGGCTTTGGCAAAGATATTATGTTGAAAGCAAGCTTTGAACTCCCAGAAAATGGCAGATTAAAAAGTGTAGTATCTCAGCGATGTTTTAGAAAATGCATCTACTGAAATATTTCTAGATGCAAATATATCATCCACACTTGTAACACAGAACAAGAAATAATTCAGAACTTGAGTTGATGAAATACATTTCCAGGATTAGATGTCTTTGTGCTAATAGTGAAACCAAAATGTGCAGTCAGTTCAACTATACTCCAGGAGAAAATACACACTGTACCTAATACAGCCAGTGTTAAGAATCCTTAGGAGCTGGAAAGCTCCAGAAAAGAACTGGATTGGAGGTTTTCCAAGGGCAAGCTGATGTGCAACATGTATGAGAAGTGGTTTTTAGAAGCCAGCAGGCTTGAGAAGGCACATGAGTATACACAAAGGACTCAAACTCTACCTCTGCTACATGTGTGGGAAGAGATTCACCCAGTGTAACCAGCTGAAAACTCATACTGGTGAGAATATGAAAGAATTATGTGATAGAGGCTTTGCTCAAAAATGCCAGGTTACCCATTATTCATTGTGGTGAAGAAAAAACCCTTTAAGTGTGATTTATGTGATTGACAAGTTATAGCTTCTGCAATTTCAAGATTCACACGTGGACAGATAGTGGAGAGAAACTAAGTCTAAGATANAGTCTAAGATAGGAGTGGACAAAGATTGACCCAGCCCAGAACACTGACTTCTCACAGTCACAGGCTTACTGAGGGAAAGCCTTCCAGGCCTCAAGGAGACCTGTGCTCTCTAGCTCTCCTATCCCACACTCTCCAAGTGCACAAGGGAAAACCCTAATAGGCAGTTGTCTGTGGGAACACTTCAGCACAAAAAAATCTTTCGATCTCATGAGTAAGGCCATTTGTTATGTAGAAACACAAAGCTATTAAAAATGGAAAGAATCATAAAACCCAAGTCCAGTCAAGGCAGAACTCTATATTCCAGTGCTAGATTCCCCGTGGAAACACCCAGTATTGGAAACTATAGCTGGGAGGCTTTTTGAAAAAAAAAAAAAACAAAAAACTATAGCTGGGAGGCTTTCTAAAATGACTTAACCAGATGATAATCAGTCTCTTTCATCAGATACTTATTTGGTTAGCTGGAATAAGAGTTAATTTGGAGAGGGTGGTGGCCACAGTTAACTGACTTTGTGAGCAAAAGAAAATTGCTTGTGTGTCTCTGTTAGGTGTTAGGAAACAAAAGTATCTCTGGTAATACTTTCTGCATCTTCAGTGTGCAACGCTTGTTTCGACGTTTTGCTTTTGAAGTCTAGTTATACACATAGCTTTTTAAGGAATGAATGACTATGGCAATATATCTGAATAGAGTGCTATTTTGCTTTTTAATTTGTTAATTTTCAAGCTGCTTCATTCCATTTTTATTTTGCATTCATTATTGCCTTTCATTTATTTAAGTAGAATCTATCTTAGTGGTATCAACATATAATCTATTGATGATTCATTTTTGACCTAGGAAATTTTTTTCTCTCCTCAAAATGTAAGCAAAATTTTTAACAATATCAGCCCAAGAGTGTTGTTGTTTGCAAGCCCAATAGACCAATATGTAACCAATGGAGAAAAAATGAAATTTCACACTTCTAAGATATTTGGGCTATTTTTCTTAACATATTCAACTAGAGTATAAAAGTTTCTCATAAAAAGCAAGACAGTATATAAGTTTTAACATTGTTTTGTTGAAGTATAATGGATATGCTTGTACAGAACTCAGTATTACAGAGAAAATTCAAAGACACTGGTTTTGGTTTGAGACATTTTCAAAATTANAATTTTTCATGTATTGAAACATAGCATTTGGTTATTATAATTTCACAGTGACCTTTCTTGCTTAATGGATATTTTTTAAATGTAGGATTATCCAGTGTTAATTATTACCCTTCCTCTTTATTCTTTGATCCTGCACTGATTTATTTCACTGCCTGATCTTTCTTCATTAAGTAATCAGTTCCACAAATTCAGTTCCTATACTGCTGACCAAACCACCAGTGACAGTATTTCTTATTTCTGCCCAGCACTGCCTGTGGTTTACTTATTTCCTAATTTTAAACTACACCTGTAATAAAGTTAGTGTATTTTCTACTGGTGGTGATTTCTTTAATTGTAATTTTCTCTGTTTATAGGTCCAAGCCAAAAGAATCGATCTAATATAGCTTGAATTCAACAGTAATCTATTTGAACTAATACTACAGTAGATACATGAAAAATGTAATACCCAGAACTTGGGGGCCTTCCCACACTGCTAGACATCAGTTTGGCAACATTTAAACTAAGTCTAAATGTGAGTCCATCGACTTCCCTGGTGGCTCAGTGTAAACAATCCACCTGCCAGGGCAGGAGACACAGGTTTGATTCCTGATCCGGAAAGATCCCACATGCCAAGGATCAGCTAAGCCTGTGCACCACAACTACTGAGCCTGCAGTCTAGAGCCCTCAAGCCACAGCTACTAACCCTGTGAACCTAGAAATTGTGCTCCCCAGCAAGAGAGGCCACCAGAATGAGAAGCCCATACACCACAACAAAGAGTAGCCCCTGCTCAACGCAACTAGAGAAAGCTCACATGCAGCAGCAAAGACCCACTGCAACCCAAAACAAATAATTAAAAACTGAATGTGGGTCCAATTCTGGCAAGTAAAAAAAACAAACAAACAAACATTGGACTGTTCTTATTTTATGATGCAAAGTGAAAGTCCCTCAGTCATGTCCAACTCTTTGCAACCCCATGGACTATGCAATCCATGGAATTCTCCAGGTCAGAATACTGGAGTGGGTAGATGTTCCCTTCTCCAGAGAATCTTCCCAACCCAGGGATCGAACCCAGGTCTTCCACATTGCAGGCGGATTCTTTACCAGCTGAGCCACCAGGGAAACCCGGGCATGTAATAATTTTGTAATCACAAGTATCAAAAGGTCTAAGGGAAGGAAATTGGCCAAGATGGCAGAGTAGGAAGACCTTGAATTCATTTCTTCACACAGGCACACTAAAATTATATCTAAGAACACCTAACAACAAGAGAGTAGAACTTACCAGCAAAGACCTTCTACAACTAAAGATGGAAAGAAGAAACCACAAGAGGGTAGGAGGAGTGGAGCCATAGTATAGTCAAGACCTTAACCCCAGGTGGCTGACCCATCAGAGGATAATTACAATTGCAGACGTTTTCCCCAAGGACTGAGGGGTCAAAGCCCCACATCAGGTTCCCCGGCCTGAGGGTGCTGCAACGGTAATATTAAACTCTAGAACACTTGGCTTTGAATGCCAGAAAGGCTTACCTATGGGAGTCCCAAAGGGCTGTAAGAAATGGAGACTCCACTCTTAAAAGACCAAAAAATGCATATACTCTGAGACCCAAGGCAGAAACAGTAATTTTAAAGAAGCCTGGGTCAGACTTACCTGCTGATTTCGGCAACTCTCCCAGAGAGGCAGGAGGCCAGTGGCACTCAACCTGGGGTCATAAACACTGGTGGCAGCCATTTGGGGGAGCTTGTTCTATCATGTGGACACTGGTACTGGCAAGTGCTATTTTGGAATCCCCCCATTTACCTTATGAGCCTCAGGACTCTGCCCTACCCTTGCCTATTAGCCTGTAGGCACCAGTATTGAGAAACCTCAGTACAGTCAACTAGCCATGTGACCACAAAGCCCTACCTACTAGCAGACTGGCTGCTGGAAGACCCCTTGAGCCCACAGATGCCCCTAGACATAGTCCTATCCAATGCTCAGTTCAGTCACTCAGTTGTGTCCAACTCTTTGCGACCCAATGAACTGCACCATGCCAGGCCTCCCTGTCCATCACCAACTCATGGAGTTTACTAAAACTCATGTCCATTGAGTTGGTGATGCCATCCAGCCATCTCATCCTCTGTCATCCCCTTCTCCTCCCACCTTCAATCTTTCCCAGTATCAGGGTCATTTCCAATGAGTCAGCTCTTTGCATCAGGTGGCCAAAGTACTGGAGTTTCAGCTTCAACATCAGTCCTTCCAATGAATATTCAGGACTGATCTCCTTTAGGATGGACTGGTTGGATCTCCTTGCAGTCCAAGGGACTCTCAAGAGTCTTCTCCAACACCACAGTTCAAAAGCATCAATTCTTCGGCCCTCAGCTTTCTTTACAGTCCAACTCTCACATCCACACATGACCACTGGAAAAATCATAGCCTTAACTAGACGGACCTTTGTTGGCAAAGTAATGTCTCTGCTTTTTAATATGCTATTTAGGTTGGTCATAGCTTTTCTTCCAAGGACCAAGTGTCTTAATTTCATGGCTGCAGTCACGATCTGCAGTGATTTTGGAGCCCAAGAAAACAGTCCATCACTGTTTCCACTGTTTCCCCATCTATTTGCTTTTCAATATGCTGTCTAAATTGGTCATAACTTTCCTTCCAAGGAGTAAGCATCTTTTAATTTCATGGCTGCAATCACCATCTGCAATGATTTTGGAGCCCAGAAAAATAAAGTCAGCCACTGTTTCCCCGTCTATTTGCCATGAAGTGACGGGACAGGATGCCATGATCTTAGGTTTCTGAATGTTGAGCTTTAAGCCAACTTTTTCACTCTCCTCTTTCACTTTCATCAAGAGGCTCTTTAGTCCTTCTTCACTTTCTGCCTTAAGGGTGGTGTCATCTGCATATCTGAGGTTATTGATATTTCTCCTGGCAATCTTGATTTCAGCTTGTGCTTCATCCAGCCCAGCGTTTCTCATGATGTACTCTGCATAGAAGTTAAATAAGCAGGGTGACAATATACNGACGTACTCCTTTTCCTATTTGGAACCAGTCTGTAATTCCATATCCAGTTCTAACTGTTGCTTCCTGACCTGCATACAGATTTCTCAGGAGGCAGGTCAGGTGGTCTGGTATTCCCATCTCTTTCAGAATTTTCCAGTTTCTTGTGATCCACACAGTCAAAGCCTTTGGCATAGTCAATAAAGCAGAAATGTTTTTCTGGAACTCTTGCTTTTTCAGTGATTCAGCAGATGTTGGCAATTTGATCTCTGGTTCCTCTACCTTTTGTAAAACCAGATTAAACATCTGGAAGTTCACGGTTCATGTATTGTTGAAGCCTGGCTTGGAGAATTTTGAGCATTACTTTAGTAGTGTGTGGGATGAGTGCAATTGTGTGGTAGTTTGAGCATTCTTTGGCATTGCCTTTCTTTGGTATATCCAATGCTGCTGCTGCTGCTGCTGCTGCTAAGTCACTTCAGTCATGTCTGACTCTGTGCAACCCCATAGACGGCAGCCCACCAGGCTCCCCCATCACTGGGATTCTCCAGGCAAAACCACTGGAGTTAGTAGGAGATTAGAAATAAACTACAAGAAAAACAGGGCTTCTCTGGTGGCTCAGATGGTACAGAATCTGCCTGCAAAATGGGAAACCTGGGTTCAATCCCTGGGTTGGGAAAATCCCCTGGAGGAGGGAATGGCAACCTGTATTCTTAACTGGAGAATTTCCATGGACAGAGGAGCCTGGCAAGCTACAGTCCATGGGGCCGCAAAGACTTGGACACGACTGAGTGACTAAACACAGCACAAGAAAAACAACTGCAAAAACACAAATATGTGAAGGTTAAACAATATATTACTAACCAACCAATGGATCACTGAAGAATTCAAAGAGAAAATAAAAATTAAAAAACCTGGAGACAAATGAAAACAAAACCACAATGATCCAAAACCTATGGCACAAGGCAAACACAGGTTTAAGAGACAAATTTGTAGCAATACAAGCTTACCTCAGGAAACAAGAACAGTCTCAAGTAAACAACCTAGACTTACACCTAAAGCAACTTGGGAAAGAAAAACAAACAAAACCCAAAGTTAGTAGAAGGAAAGAAATCATAAAGATCAGAGTATTAATACATGAAAGAGACTTAAAAACAAGAATATAAAGATCAGTGAATCTAAAAGCTGGGAGATAATGGAAATTGATAAATCTTTAGCCAGACTCATCAAGAAACAAGGGGCAAGGACTCATATCAATAAAATTAGAAATCAGAAAGGATTAGGTACAACATACACCACAGAAAAACAAAGGATCATAGACACTACTACCAACAACTATATGCCAATAAGATGGAAAACCTAGAAGAAACAAATTCTTAGAAAAAAATCTCCCAAGAATGAACCAGAAAGAAATAGAAAATATGAACAGATCAATTACAAGAACTGAAACTGTAATTTAAAAACTTTCAGCAAACAAAAGTCCAGGGTCACATGGCATCATGGGTGAATTCTATCAAACATTTATCAAAGGGTTAACACCTATTCTTCTGAAACTATTCCCAAAAAACTGCAGAGGAAGGAACACTTCCAAACACATTCCATGAGACCACAATCACCCTGATACTAAAACTAGACAAAGTTACAAAGAAAAAAGAAAATTACATGCCACTATCACTGATGAACATGTATATGCAAAAATCCTTAAGAAAATACCAGCAAACAAAATCCAACAAATCATAAAAAAGATCATATACCATGAACAACTGGGATTTATCCCATGGATGCAAGGATTTTTCCATATTTTTCCATATTCACAAGTCAGTGTGATATACCACATTAACAACTTTAAGAATAAAAAGCATATGTTCAATAAAATAGATGCAGAAAAAGTTTTGATAAAATTCAGCATCCATTTATGATAAAAACACTCCAGAAAGTGGGCATAAGAGGAACCCACCTCAACATAATAAAAGCCAAATATGACAAGCCCATAGCTAGCATCATACTCAACAGTGCAAAGCTGAAAGGAAGAATAAGACAAGGTCCACTCTCAGTATTTTTATTCAACACAGTTTTGGAAGTTCTAGCCATAGCAATCAAAGAAGAAAAAACATAGTAAAAGGAACCCAAATTGGAGAAAAAAAAAAGTAAAAGTGTCACTGAAGATGACATGATGTACATCAGTCAGTCAGTTCAGTCTCAGAGTTGTGTCTGGCTCTTTGCAACCCCATGGACTGCAGCACGCCAGGCTTCCCTGTCCATCACCAACTCCCAGAGCTTACTCAAACTCATGTCCATTGAGTTGGTGATGCCATCCAACCATCTCATCCTCTGTTATCCGCTTCTCCTCCTGCCTTCAATATTTCCCAGCATCAGGGTCTTTTCAAATGAGTCAGTTCTTCGCATCAGGTGGCCAAAGTATTCATTTCAGCTTCAGTATCAGTTTTTCCAATGAATATTCAGGACTGATTTCCTTTAGGATGGACTGGTTGGATCTCCTTGCTGTCTGAGGGACTCTCAAGAGCCTTCTCCAACACCACAGTTCAAAAGCATCAATACTGTACACAGAGAATCCTAAAGACATTACCAGATAACTACTAGAGCTCATCTATCAATTTGGTGAAGTTGTAAGATACAGAATTAATACACAAAAATCTATTGCATTTCTACACACTAACAACAAAAGATCAAAAGGAGAAACTAAGGAAACAGTCCCATTTATCACTGCATCAAAATGAAGAAAATACCCAGAAATTAATCTACCTAAAGAAGCAAAAGACCTGTACTCTGAAACTTGTAAAACACTAATGAAAGAAACTGAAGATGAGACAGATGGAAAGATAGCCCATGTTCTTGGATTGGAAGACTCAATATTGTCTAAATTCTATACTAAAGGCATTCAATGCAAGCCCTATCAAAATACCAATGACATTTTTCACAGAACTAGAACAAAAAAAATTTTAATTTGTATAGAGACACAAAAGACCCCAAATAGCCAAAAAATGTTGAGAAAGATAACCAGAACAATCAGGCTACCTGACTTCAGACTACACTACTAAGCTACAGTAATCAAAACAGTATGTATTGGTGCAAACCAGAAATATAGATCAATGGAACAGGATTCAAAGTTCAGAAATGGACCCACACATCTATGGTTAACTAATCTATGATGAAGGAAGCAACAATATACAATGGAGAAAAGACAGTCTCTTCAGTAAGTGGTGTTGGGAAAACTGGACAGTCACATGTAAAAGAATAAAATTAGAACATTCTCTAGCACCATGTACAAAAGTCAACTCAAAGTAGATTAAGGACCTAAATGTAAGACCAGATACTATAAAATTCCTTGAGGAACATAGGAAAAATATTCTTTGACCTGCATCACTGCAATCTTTTGGGACTCACCTCCTAGAGTAATCGAAGTAGGAACAAAAATAAACAAATGGGACCCAATTAAACTTAAGTGTTTGCATAGCAGAGAAAACCAGAAATAAAATGAAAGGAAAACCTAGAGAATGGGAGAAAATATGTGCACTACAATGCAATCAACAAGGGATAAATCCCCCCAAAACACACAAATAGCACATATAGCTCAATATAAAATAAAAACACACAAACAAACCACAAATTGGGCAGGATATCTAAATGGACACTTCTTCAAAGAAGAGATACAGATGGTTAAAGTGCACATGAAAAGATGCTCAACATTGCTAATTATTAGCAAGTGCAAATCAAAACTATCTCACATCAGTCAGAATACCCATCATCAAAAAGCCTGCAAACATTACATGTGGGAAGGGATATGGAGAAAAAAGAACCCTCCTACACTGTTGGTGGGAGTGTAAATTGATGTAGCTGCTATAGAAAACAATATGGAGGCCACTTTAAAAACTAAAACTAGACTTATCATGTGATCCACAATCCCACTCCTGGGCATACATCCAGAAAACACAAAAGCAGTAATTCAAAGAGACACATGTACTCCAATGTTCACAGCAAATGTATTTACAATAGCCAAGACATGTAAGCAACCTACTTATCAACAGATGAATGGATAAAGATGTGGTGTGTATATACACACACACACACACACACAATGGAATATGACTCAGTCATATAAAGAATGAAAAAATGCCTTTTGCAGCAACATAGATGGACCTAGAGATGACCATCCTAAGGAAAGGAAAGTCCGAAAGAGAAAGAAAAATATCACATGATATTACTTATATGTGGAATCTAAAAAATGATACAAATGAATGGATTTACAAAACAGATTCACAAACTTATGATACCAAAGGGGAAAGGTGAGGGGAAGGATAAACTAGGCATCTGGGATGAACACATACAGACTACTATATGTAAAATAGATAATAAACAAGGACATAGTGTATAGCACAGAGAACTCTACTCAATATTCTGTAATAATCTAAATGGGAAAATAATCTGAAAAAGAATAGATACATGTATATATAAAAGTGAATTACTTTGCTGTATACCTGAAACTAACACATGCTGAATCAATGCACTCCAATATAGAATGAAAAATTTCTTAAAAAAAAGAAACAACTGTGACAAAGGAAAAAACTCAAAAAATACAATGAGGACATACAGATGTCCAAAATGCACATGAAATATGCTCAACATCACTAATTATTAGAGTAATGCCAATCCATCCACACTACAATAAACTATCACCTCACACCAGTCAGAACAGCTATCATCAAAAAGTCTACAAATAATAAATACTAGAGCGGATTTGTAGAACCCTCGTACACTATTAATGGGAATGTAAATTCATAAAGCCACTATGGAGGTTCCTTAAAAACCTAAATGTAGATGTATCATATGATCCTCCAACCCAATACAGGGCATATATCCTGAGATAACCATAATTCAAAAACATACATGAACCCCAATGTTCACTGCAGCCTAATTACAATAGACATGGAAGCAACCTAAATGTTCATCAACAGAGGAATATATAAAGGTGTGGTACGTGGTAGCACATACGCACACAGTAGAATATTTAGTTTAGTTCAGTCACTCAGTCGTATCTGACTCTTTGTGACCCCATGAATCGCAGCACGCCTCAGCCATAAAAAAGCATGATACAATGTCATTTACAGTAACATGGATGGACCGAGAGATTATCCTAAGTAAGTCAAAGACAAATATCATGACATCATTTATATGTGGAGTCTGAAAAATGATA
>SJYQ01008278.1:146161-175136 GCA_006410935.1 Redunca redunca
TAACCATTATTTTAATGTATCATCATAGACTAGTTTTGCCTATTTTAACCTTTATATGGTTAAATGTAGTTAATGAATGGATGAATGAAATAGAAAAAGAAACACTAAAACAGATTCATATACTAGTAAAAGCATATGTTTTAGGTAACTGAGTTCAAGGCTTAGTTCCTTGATTAACTGCATATGTAACTTTAGTCACAGATCAAAAATGTGCTGTAAAGTTCATCATACTGGTTGAAATGAATCTAGCTGGAAAATAAAGGTACCAAACTAGAGGTGCCTATGATTTCATAAAGAGTTATGGCCTTATGGCTGTGATATGAATGCCACAGCTTATGCATGACAGGGTGTACATGTGGGAAAGAAGTTCTCCTTACATGCCCTGTTCCTGTCATGGTGGGGATCGGTAGAAGGGAATCTTTCCCAGAAGCCTCCTATAATTTCCCTTTTATCTCATTGGCCACAATTGAGTCACATGGCCAATTCTGACTACAAAGTTGGCTAGATAGTGAAGACTGGGTATTTTCAACCTCTATATGGAGATAGGCAAGGAAGAAGACTGGGAATGGCTGTCGACCAGGCAGTCGACAGTCTGCCACAAGTCAGCTCACTGGTTTTAATGATGATGAAGAGGAGTCCAGAGAAGTGACTTACAGCAATTTAGTTAGGGCCAGAATCAAAACTAGAACTTATACCTTCTCATTGTGCAGTTCTGAGCATCCCCTAGTAGCCATAGTGCTTCTTCAAAGGTACCATACTGGGACTTCCCTCATGGTCCAGTGGCTAAGAATCTGCATGCCAAGGCAGGGGACACACGTTCGACCTCTGGTCCAGGAAGATCCTATGTTTCACGGAGCACCTAAGCCCATGTACCACAATTATTGAGCCTGCATGCCTAGAACCTGTAAGCCACAACAAAAGAAGTCACCACAATGAGAAGGCCCCACTCATCACAACTAGAGAAAGCCTGAGCAAAGCAACAAGGATCCAGTGCAGCCAAATATAAAAATAATTTTAAAATAGTGAAAGCGAAGTCACTCAGTTGTGTCCAACTCTTTGCGACCCATGGATGGAGAAGCCTGGTAGGCTACAGTCCATGGGATTTTCCATGCAAGAGTACTGGAGTGGGTTGCCATTTCCTTCTCTAGGGGATCTTCCCGACCCAGGGATCGAACCTGGGTCTCCCACATTGCCGGCAGACGCTTTACCCTCGGAGCCACCAGGGAAGCCCTTATTTAAAAATAAGTTATTATTTATTTTTAAAAAAGGTATCATATCTTCAGCTCTGAGATAAGGGGGTTGACTAGAAGCAATTAATTCAGAAATGTATAAATGGGCATCAATTGAGCACTTAATATATTCCAAATAATGAGTGAAGTACAGGAGATCAAAAGATAGTTTCCTCCCTCAAAATCTGATTGATGTTAATATTTTACATTCGTAGATAACAATTATAACTTTAAAGCAATAAAGTGAATCAATTATCCATTCTGAGAAAAGGTTTAGAAGGTACATATAAATCATAAAATATTGCTACTAGCTTACAATATTATCTAAGGCAGGGGTTAACAAACTGTACCCTGTGGACCAAATCCAGCCCACTGTTTGGATATAAATGAAGTTTTATTGGAACACAGCCATACCCATTCGTATACATTTATTCTATGACTGCCTTCCTAATACAGTGACATAGCTGAGCAGTTGCAACAAAATCGAATAGTTGAGATGGAAACCATAGATTGCAAGTCTAAAATATTTACTATCTGGCCCTTTACAGAAAATGTTTGCCAATCCCTTTAAGGGGGAAAGGAAGAATGTTTATATAAAATAATAGATGGCTCTTATTTATCTCATCATGTCCTCCAAATGTTTTACTGACATTTGACTCTCTGGTTTTTGGCTTCCTACCAATTCAGCAGATTGGAACATCAACATCAGTAATATAAGACTTTGATTACTTGTGCCACTGCTACTTTGAAAACATTAAAAGAATGCTTCCGTTAGCAGAAGAGTTATTTTTGTTTCAGAGAGCAGTTATTCACTCTGTTCAAGATGATGAAGATTTGATTTGGTTGTCTTAAATGACATTTTTGGAGAACTTGAATTTATCAGTGCATATGTAAGTATATTGTGTGAGGCAAGTCAAATTCAGCTGACTCCAGTTTGTTTCCTGGCATCGGCCAAGACACCTGGAAGTTTCCCTTCCTCTGGTGGCTGAATATCCCACCTAAATGCTTGTCTGTGTCTCAGATGCAGGTTTCAAGTTCAACTCAGCCCTTCTCTCCACACTGTTTATAGTATCCCCCACCTAACCAGATGTTCCACAGGCTGGGGTTCTCATTCTGACTTCACCACTCTTGGAATTTGGGCCCACTTTTCAAATTGTCTCAAGCTTCAGTTTTCTTTTTTGTACAATGGAGAGAATTGTATTCACCTCACTTAGGATTGGAGAAGGCAATGGCACCCCACTCCAGTGCTCTTGCCTGGAAAATCCCATGGACGGGGGAGCCTGGTAGGCTGCAGTCCACGGGGTCGCTGAGGGTCAGACACGACTGAGCGACTTCACTTTCACTTTCATGCATTGGAGAAGGAAATGACAACCCACTCCAGTGTTCTTGCCTGGAGAATCCCCAGGACGGGGGAGCCTGGTGGGCTGCCATCTATGGGGTCACACAGAGTCGGACACGACTGAAGCGACTTAGCAGCAGCAGCACTTAGGATTGGTGTAAAAATTAAAGGAGACATTGAGTGTAAAGTGCTTGGCACACAGCAGATATAAAAAATTACTTCTCCTTCCACACACTTCTCAAAACATTCGGCTTTAAATCTCGAGAATTCAGCTTCTGCTTCAGGCTTCGAAGCTTTTCCAAAAACGTGGCTATCACCTTGCTTCTTCCCTGTGTATGTGCTAAGTCGCTTCAGTCATGTCCAACTCTTTGAGGCCCTATGGACTGTAGCCTGCCAGGCTCCTCTGTCCATGGGTTTCTCTAGGCAAGAATACTGGAGTGGGTTGCCATGCCGTCTTCCAGGGGATCTTCCCGATGGAGTTCAAACCCGCATTTTCTGCATTGGCAGGCTGATTCTTTACAACTAGGGCCACCTGGGAAGTTTTTTCTCTAAATGGCTGCAATTATCTCCCATCTCTTATTCCTTGCTCTGATTGCATGCTTTTTGAGCCATCTTACTACAATTTTGCTTAGCAATCAACATTTACAACAAAATAAAACTCCATTCTTAGTTTGCTACATTTTGATCAATTCAATCATGATCTGCCTTCCTCTCCAAGCCCATCTCTGATCCACCTCGTGTCTCACCTTCCAATCGGCCAGCCCAAGCATCTTCCAATGGTGGACTCGGGGTCCCAAAGAGCAGAAGAAAAGTTCCAGTGAGCCAGCACTTTTCGAGTCTCTGTTTGTGTCTTCTTCTTATTGCAGTATATTTAACATACCCGCTTGTGTCTTCATTTATGTCTGATTGGATGTAACAAGTTACATGGCCTAGAGCCAGTGTTGATAAAAGAGTATGTATATAAGGAGAGGTTCTTGGCGGGGGCGGGGGGGGGCATTACTGTAACAATTAGCCCAGTCACTTCCTGCTTATGTGACACTTGACTTACCTCACTGACACTGTTTCTTAAATGTGTACAATGCAGACACCATTCATAAGATCCCTGTAAAGATGAATACTTTTTAATTTCTTACATATATTGTGCCTTACACATAAACCCATTGTTATACGACCTTGCTAGGAACTAAGGAGAACCAAAGAAAAACAAAGGGTGTCAGTAAATATCTGCTGTTTATATAAATGAAATGATTGCCTTGAGAAATGGACTAGTTGTAATATGGTCTTTGTCAGAGATGTTTTCCACTTTAATGACTTTTTTCTTCCTGATTTAGAAGTGTATCTTTAGAGTAGAAAAATAGACGAAAGTACAGAGGAAAGTAAAATTAACTAAAATCCCGTTCATAAGAGAACCACTCTTAACATCCCATCAGAGTCCTCTTTAACCTTGTTTTCTATGGATTTTTAAAATTTGGATTTCAAGCTTATTAACAGCTTACAAGCAAACTTGAAACATCTTCTGAAAAGAGAAAACTGGTTTAATTATTTCCACTTTTAAAACTTATTAAAAACATTTGTGTGTCGAAATAAAAGCCAACTTACTGACATACCATATAATTTTTGTAAATAAGGCATCAAGAATGGTGACTGAGAGATTGCCAGGAGACAGAAAAACATTCACTTGCTTGTTTGGCAGCTAAGAAGAAGTCACAGCCATAAGACTTACAATAACTGACAAGTTATAAATGTGCCCTATTTTCCTTCTTTAAAAAAATTCCTCATAATCAAAATCATTTCCTTTCCTTGACTCATCACAGGCGCCTTCTGCCAAGAGTATCTTCTCCATGCAAGAGTGAAAAAGCAGCTCCGCCTTTTTAAAGTTGTTTGCTTTTCACATAGGCTACTATTGTCTAACCTTTTGGCAGTTCCTGGTTGTTCATGGGTTCCTTATTCATCTCTTGGCAGCCCTGATCAATTTCACTGAACTTTTAGCAAGTGTATTGGTATGTCCTTGGGGTCTTTCCCATTCATGACTGTTGCAAATACACATGAGCCACATGAATGCAGTTTAAACTGTCTCAATTTATCAGATTTCCACTTCATTAGTGAGACTTTACACATGGTTAAAAAAGTAATATGGGCAAATAGAAAGAACTTCACCCTAATTACAAACCCATCATTGACTTAGTGACTTGCTACTAATCTAACAAGGACGATTTCAGACGTATTACATTTATTACCAATATGCTGGAAGGGAGGAAGGGAGGAGGAAAGGAGGAAGGACTAGTAAATAATGTCTAATTTCGATATCGTGAAGAATCAAGTCATCTTTCCATGTCTATGTCAATACGCATCTTTTTGGAATGAATTTTCAAAGGTAACCAAGCAAGCTTTAGGACTACTCAATTTCAAAATGATGATCATAGTTGAATGGGTTGAGGGAGTTCAGACAGCCTAAGGGGTAAGTTCAAATAATTGATTTTAGAGGAGTTGGAAAAAATGTTTTTGGCCAACCATATAGATTATTTGGCTGGGACAAGGCTGGGCATACGCTTTCACCAAGACATCTGTTGAGTAGTGACCAAATCTCTATCTGAAGTTAATCGATCTCACCCATCAAGCAATCAGTGAATAAATGAGGAGCACCATCAAAAGCTGGGGCTTCCCTGGTGGCTCAGAGGGTCAAGAATCTGCCTGCAATGCAGGAGATACAGGTTCGATCCCTGGGTCAGGAAGGTCCCCTGGAGAAGGAAACGGCAACCCACTCCAGTATTCCTGCCTGGAGAATCCCCATGGGCAGAGGAGCCTGGCAGGCTGCAGTCCATGGGGTCACAGTTGCCACTGAGTGACTAAGCTCATACACATGGCCAAAAGTTGTTCTGCATTGTTTCCTTTTCAAAAGGTAGTTTCAAATGAAACCCTATCAAAATGGTGAAGTCACTCGAGGCTAATCCCTTCCTCCAAGGTTTACTCCCATCCCAAATGTGCCTGCTTTGTTTCACTCTCTGGAGCCTTTAGGCAGTTATTTCATATTTTCTTCGAGTTGTTAGTTCTCTTTGCTGAGTCACTTTATTAGGAGCCTCTTTGGCCACACAGGAAGTGGAATTCCAGGTGAATCACGTTTAGCTCAGAGAACATGACCGGTATGGTACTGATTCTTTGGCCTGTGTTGATACCTGTTTCATGGACCAATTTTCCCAAACTGTGTGTTTGAAAAGAATATGTAATTCTGCCACTATTGGGTGCAGTGTTTCTTTCAGGTCAAATGGGATTGTGTACTTCAAATTGTCCGTGGCCTTAATGGTCTTTATCTTTGTGATATAGTAAATCAGAAGAGTACATTAATATTTTCCACTATGATTGTGGATTTGTCTACTTATCCTTGTATTTATATCAACTTTGACTATATATTTGCAGTCTGTAGTAAGTGCATAACATTTTTAGTTGTTTTGACTTCCTGGCATATTGAAATTTTTATCATAATAATCATTTTAAAAAGTCTTTGGAAAAAAAATTTTAAGAGAGGGTAGAAAAAAAAAAAACGTCTTTGGTGCTTACCTCATGGTCCATTGGTTAGGAATCCACCTTGCAATTCAAGGGACACTGGTTCAATCCCTGCCTTGAGAAGTTCCCACATGCCAAGAGGCAACTAAACCAGTGTACAACTAATGAATCCCTCACATTCTAGAGCCTGTGCTCCACAACAGGAGAAGCCACCACGAGGAGCCCGCACACAGCAACTGGAGAGTAACCCCCACTCACTGCAACTAGAGAAAGCTCGTGTGCAGCATGAAGACCCAGCACAGCCCCCCAAAAAGAGTCTTCACAGAGGTTCTTTACAGTGCAATTGTATTCTGTGCTCTGTCTAGACCTCTTGGTTCACAGCTGTATTATAGACTTGATTTAGAGAACATTTATCATCTATCTCATCAGAATAATGAACTTCTTTAAGGACATGCTCCTTCCTTCATCCAATTTCTGGAATTGCCGACCATAGTCTCTCTGTCCCCTTGCCCACAGTGTGTAGTCTGCTGCTGCTGCTGCTGCTAATTCGCTTCAGTTGTGTCCAACTCTATGCGACCCCATAGACAGCAGCCCACCAGGCTCTGCCGTCCCTGGGATTCTCCAGGCAAGAACACTGGAGTGGGTTGCCATTTCCTTCTCCAATGCATGAAAGTGAAAAGTGAAAGTGAAGTCGCTCAGTCATGTCTGACTGTTAGCGACCCCGTGGACTGCAGCCTACCAGGCTCCTCCATCCATGGGATTTTCCAGGCAAGAGTACTGGAGTGGGGTGCCATTGCCTTCTCCGGTATGTAGTCTGAGAAGTAAGCAAATGGCCCCAGCTGGGCCAAAGTTCTTCCCCAGACTTTTCTGGATCATTAGCTAGACAGAAAGTTTTCCTTCTTCAGGAGTCAGAAAACTACTGAGATGGGTGCCCAGCATTTCCAGGTGAGGTACTCTCTCTGGAAAACTCTCTCTGCCGTGGAAGAGAATGAGACCAGCAGTGAGAGAGCAGCAGAGATAATAGAGAGAGAGAGAGAGAGTGTGAGTGTGAGTGTGAGTGTGTGTGTGTGTTGCTAAGACTGGGAATGGGGGTAGACACCATTCATGCCTGTCTAGCTCCACTGCTGGGGGCTTACGTGAGATGGTAAATTTCTACTTCACCCTTTCCCCACAAGGCACTCTATGTGTCCATTGCAATGGATGAACACCCTCATGAAGTACTTTAAAAGGGTACTATGAAATTCTGGCCAGAGAAGACAGTGTCGTAACCAATAGCCATCTTCATCATAAGTTCTAAAACTTCATAGGAAGGAAAGGAGTACTTTTCTGTTTAATAATAAAAGTATTCATACTTACAGGAATGCAGTGATAAAATCTTCAAGAGACTTCCCTGGTGGTGCATTGGTTAAGACTCCCCACTCCCCTATGCAGGGGGCCCAGGTTTGATCCCTGGTCAGGGAACCAGATCCTGCATGCTCCAAGTAAAATCTCTCATGCCATAACTGGAAAAAAAAAAAAAAAAAAAGTCTTGCATGCCGCAACTAAGACCCAGAACAGCCAAATAAATAAATAAATATTTTTAAATCTTTAAAATATGTAGAGCTTCCCTGGAGGCTCAGTGGTAGGGAGTCCACCTGCCAATGCAGGAGACACAGGTTCAACCCCTGGTCCAGGAGCACCCCACGTGCTGCAGAGCAACTAAACCCACGTGCAACAACTACTGAAGCCTGCACACCCTGGAGCCCGAGCTCGGCAACAAGAGAAGTCACTGCAATGAGGCCCTGCCCCGCCCCACTCCACCCCCTTTACTGCAGCTAGAGAATACCCCCTGCTCACCACATCACCACAACTACAGAAAGGCCTGCGCAGGCCTGTGCAAAGACCCAGCACAGCCAAAAGCAAACGTAAATAAATAAAAATGTGCAAAAGAATTTAAATATACCTGAATACACGAGTACACATAATTTGTACTTTTGGACTATACCAGGCAATGACTTGAAGGAAAACATATTGATTTAATCAAGAAGATAGAACTAATTTTAAAAATAATAATTATGATTTTATGTAGGTGGTAAAGCAATGATGTCATTTATAAACACAAAAGCCACACAAAAGTAGAAAAGTGAAGTCTGGAAACACTAAAGTCTTGATATGAAACAGGGTTTTGTATAAACAAACTAATCAAAAAAAGGCCAAAGTTTAATTTACTGATAACATAAATTATTTTTAGCATATGCAAAAAATAATCATGAAAATGCCCTTTAAAACCAAATTGCATGTTTCAAAAAGGACAAATCTATTGAGTAAGATCAGAATCACTAATTTTAAGCTATATTCAACTGTCACAGATACAGATAGATACTTCTCACAACATAAATATTGCATAATCAAATACTACTTTATGCAAAACCTATCAGCACATTAAATAAACTCCATAATATGCCATGTTTTTTAGTAATTATATTTATCTCTCCAGCATGCAATATCTAATTCAAGAATAATTTACTGAAGGAAATACACAAAGCTTCTTGGTAAATTTCTGATTGAAAAAAGCATATTTATTAACTCAGTTTGGATATCTTAATGATTCTTGCTTATAATCACATTCTGCCTGCCCTTTATGTCCCTGTCTTCCATTTTATCTCAAAGAAAGAGAAATGCGATAAACAGAAGTTGCTGGACTAGACCTATACTGGAATATTGCCTTACACTTAGTCAAATGCAAGACCTAGAGTGCTTCTAAACGTGGTCACTTTCTTCCATTCAGTTTTTGCTGTAGGAGTAATATTACATAAACAGAAAACACTGATACATATAAACACACACACACACACACACACACACTCACTTTATGTAATACATATTTAAAGCAATACCTGACATGTTATTCAAATCTTGGTTGTGTGAAATGAATCAAACTTTTGACAGTGACTTGAGTGTGTGTGTGTGCAGCTTTCAAATACTGTGGTTCATATTAGTGGGTAAGAATATGCCCTAAAAGTAATATTCCGTAACTAACAAGCAAGCTCATTTCCTAGGAGAGATCAGTTAGCAGCTTCTAGCTAACTCCACTTGTGAATTGCCATTCATAGCATTAAGACCACTAAGAAAGCAAATTTTAGTATAGAGGACACCAATTATTTTTCAGCTTAAGTTCCCTTTTCCAAAATTGCCCATGTATTTCTGTCATGGAAGGATAAAGAGAAAATCAAAGGTTGTGGGGACTTCCCTGGTAGTCTAGTGGCTAAGATTCTGTGCTCCCAATGCAGGGGGCTGGGTTCAATCCCTGGTCAAGGAGCTAGATCCCACATGCTGCAACTAAAGATCCCGCATGCCACAACTAAGGCCCAACCCAGCCAAATAAGTGAATAATAAATATTTGAAAGAACAAAAAAGGCAGTGAAAAATCAACAATATTCGCACTTGCCAAGATAAGTTAGGTTATGCTGTGACAACAACCCTCCAATCTCAGTGGCTAAATAAAACAAAAGCTTATTTCTAGCCTCTGCTCAAAATGGTCATCTCCCTGAGGTAGGCACTTGGATCTACAATCACTGCAGCAGCAGGAGAAGAGTGTTGTGGTGTCTACCACTGGCCATTTAATGGTGCCTCCATGTGCAACTGTGTCCATCTCTTTGAGACTCCATGGACTGTAGCCCACCAGGCTCCTCTCTCCCTGGGATTCTCCAGGCAAGAATACTGGAGTGGGCTGCCATTTGCTCCTCCAGGGCATCTTCCTGACCCAGGAACTAAACCTGTGGCTCCTGCATTGGCAGGCGGATTCTTTACCACTGAGCCACCTGGAAAGCCCAAGCACTGTAACATCTAAACCTCGGGCAGCTGTGGGCATCTCAATTAGTACCTTGTGACTTAGATCAATTTGTATCCTGTGAATTAGAAGCAGTGACAGAAGAATACTCTTTGCCTGCAGAGAGACGACCAAGTAGTAAGGACCTGATGGTGATCTAGCTCTTAGTTATAACATAACCCTGAGGCTGACAAACCTTCCTGTCTTTGGGGTCCAAGATAAACCTGAAGGTCCAGCCAATAAACGCCTTTTTTTTTTCCTTTGGCTGAAGCTAGTTTCTGTTGTTCAGAAACAAAAGCTTTACCACTGAATCAATACTGTTTAATCCAAGTGCCTCCTTACTAAGTAAAATGAACTGCTTCCTTAGGTTCAGGCTTGTGCATTATGAGGTACATACTGCCATCTCAATTCAAAGGAAATAAAGCATATGCTGAGGTAGATACCTTCTCTTTAAATTCTCTTACCACATGCTCTTGTACATGATGAGTTTTTCCCCCTCAATCTCAGAGACTAAAGCTTTCTTTACTGAAGCCCTAATTAGAACAGTAACTCAATGTGTCAAAGTGTTTAGCATTTTAGGCATTATGCTAAACACAGTAGAGTTAAAGGAAGTGTGGCTTAGTTAAGTATAATGTCCAATGTCACAGGACTAGATAGAAGCACAGGTGATCTTGACCCTATCTGTCAGACTCCAGAGCTTCTGCTTTTAATGGTTCTCGAAATCTCAACCTAAGCTAAACATCTATATCTCAAAACCATGAAAACAGATACATGTACATTTTTCCCAATAAGACTTATGCTTTATTAAGAAATCCTAAGAGCATCACCATGACACAAGATGTTCCTCCTTTTTGTCCCTCCCTTTCAATAAAGAATTGGACATCTATCCATGAACCAAGAATTGGGCATCTATCCATAAACTTCCCTGGTGGCTCAGACGGTAGGCTCAGACAGTAAAGTGTCTGCCTACAATGCGGGAGAGCCAGGTTGGATCCCTGGGTCGGGAAGATCCCCTGGAGAAGGCAATGGCAACCCACTCCAGTACTCTTGCCTGGAAAATCCCATGGACAGAGGAGCGTGGTAGGCTACAGTCCATGGGGTTGCAGAGTCGGACAGGACTGAGTGACTACACTCACTCCATGAATCAAAGCGCCTTTGCAGGAGTTGTGGGATCCAGCATGACACACCAAGGGATTTGCTAACCTGTACATCAGACAGCAGGCAGAAAGACAAGTACACGCTGTTGAACTGGTAGAACAGCAACCTGTCCCATATCATCTCATGACAGTCAAGAAAAAACTTGCAAAGTGCTCAAACTGGGCAGGTACCCACGGACAAGACAGAAAATGCAGAAGATGGCAACCCACTCCAGTGTTCTTGCCTGGAGAATCCCAGGGACGGCGGAGCCTACTGGGCTGCTGTCTATGGGGTCGCAGAGTCAGACATGACTGAAGAGACCTGTGCAGCAGCAGCAGGCTTCCCAAAGGGAGATTCTAGCATGCCATTGGAGTAAAAATATACAGCATGCATTTTTGCAACATGTAACTATACGTAATATGTGAATGGGTTTGGACACAGGGGCGACAGTAACAACTTTACCTGTGCTGTCTTTCATCCCTCAAGGGGATGAACAAGCAGTGGGCCTCCACCTCTCTAGTAGCGAAGAACTAGAGCGGGAAATGAGTGCCGATTTCTCCAGTTGTACCCAATGCTGCTGGAGAAACCCATTTTTCTCTAGCAGCACCCAGAGTACAGAGATCGGACCTCCACGGCTGGCAGGAGCAAAGAGAACAAGCAAAAAGGCAGACAAGAATACCGAATCAAAGGGCATTAAAGGGACATGGTTCCTACTGGATTCACTTGGCAGGAAGTCTACCCACAAGCCTCTGGGAGTAGCACACCTGGGGACCTACCTACCTACCAGGTCCGTGGGTACCCTCAATTTCCTGAATGCTAAAGACACACCGCCCTCCACGCTGCAGCTGGTTGCCTGTGCACACTGCCCAGCACAGCAGTGACAGCTAGCTCTAGACAGTGAGTTCAGGAAACAGGCCAGGGTCTACCGGCAGGGAAGACGTCAGAAACGTGAGCTATCGTGCCACCTTCTGGAAATGAGCTGTCCAGCAGCCAGCCTGACAAGTTGTAAGAACAAGACATAAACGTTCAAGGATTCGGCCACAAGAGGGAGCAAGAGAGTGGAACAGCCACGGAGAAAACCCCGCATAACAGCACTAACAACCCGAATACTCTGAAAGCAACTGCTGCTGCTGCTAAATCGCTTCAGTCGTGTCCGACTCTGTGCGACCCCATAGACGGCAGCCCACCAGGCTCCCCCGTCCCTGGGATTCTCCAGGCAAGAACACTGGAGTGGGTTGCCACTTCCTTCTCCAATGCATGAAAGTGAAAAGCGAAAGTGAAGTCGCTCAGTCGTGTCCAACTTGTAGCGACCCCATGGACTGCAGCCTACCAGGCTCCTCCATCTATGGGATTTTCCAGGCAAGAGTAATGGAGTGGGATGCCGTTGCCTTCTAGCATAGATTTAAAGATGTATCTGCTAGTTCAAATGTGAAAGCAAGCAGTGCAAGCAGTGAAAGACAAAATCAAGGAATCAGGTCATCAACAAAAGATACTTCTTCAACAATTAAGCAGTAATGTACAAAATTCTGTGAGCTAAGCTGATAAAGAATTCTAAATAGCTGTTTTGAAGAAACTCAACAAGCTACAAAAAGTATCACAGAAACAATTCATTGAAATCTCTCTCACACACAATCATGATTATCATAGCAAAGGAAATCATCAACAAAATAAAAAGGCAATCTATTGAATGGGAGAAAACATTTGCAAGTTATATATCCTGAAGGAGGCTAATATCGAAAATATATGAAGAACTTATGAGTAAAAAAGCAAACAATCAGATTTTTTTAAATGGGCAGAAGATCTAAACACAGTTGACCCTTGAATAAAATGCATTTGAACTGTGAGGTCCACTAGTATGCAAGTTTCTCTCTCTCAGTAAGTATGTGCTATTGTATTATTACACAATCCACGATTGGTTGAATCCACAGATGCAGAACCAGGGATAAAGAGAGCTGACTAAATAGTTATTTGCAAATGTGACTGTCAGAGGGTTGGCATCCCAAACCCCTGCTTTGTTCAAGGGTCAACTGTAGGTATTTTTCCAAAGAAGACCTACAGATGTTTACAGAAAGATGTTCAACATCACTAATTATCAGGTAAATGCAAATCAAAACCACAATGAGATATCACCTCACAACCTATTGGAATAGTTAGAAAAGACAAGAAGTAAGTGTTGGCAAGGATGTGGAGAAAAGGGAACCCCTGTCCACTGTTGGAGGGAATGTAAATAGGTACAGCCACTATGGAAAACAGTATGGCGGTTTCTCAGAAGATTAAAAATAGAACTACTATATAGCCCAGCCATTTCACTTCTGGATAATTATCCAAAGAATATGTAAACTTATTCAAAACCATGTATGTACCCCTATGTTCATTGCAGCATTATTTACAGTAGCCAGGCTATGGAAAAACCTAACTTCATCAGTGTATGAATGGATAAAGATGAGGTGTGTATGAATACTCCTCATTCATAAAAAGAAAACTGTGCCTGTTGGGACAGCATAGCTGGACCTTGATGATATTATACTAAGTGAAATAAGTCAGAGAAAAACAAATACTGTATGATTTCACTTTGTGTGGAATATAGAAAAAGGAAAAAATATCTCACAGATACTGAGAACAGATTGGTGGTTACCAGAAAAGAGTTGAGGCAAAATAGGTAAATAGGGTCAATTTGTATGGTGATGGACGGTAACTTGAGTTATGGTGGGGATCCCTTTGTAGTGTACACAAACATTAAATTATGTTTTAGGTCAAGTAAAAAATAAATGTTCAAATAACTTGAGTTATGGTGGGGATCCCTTTGTAGTGTACACAAACATTAAATTATGTTTTAGGTCAAGTAAAAAATAAATGTTCAAAATGAGATCTTTACTGAAGAGATAAAAGTCATTTAAAAGAACTAAGCAAAATTTCTGAAGCTAAAAAAAAGACATCAATGAATGACGTGAAAAATGCAATAGAGAGCACCTGGAAAAAAGTCAGAGCAAACAGAAGACAGAAGAAATGAGATGATAGGAATTTTGAAATAACCCAGTCAGAAAAGAACAAAGAAAAAAGAATGAAAAAGAGAAGAAAGTGTATGTGACTTGTAATTAGAATATTCAGGGTTTTACAAAAAGAAGAAAGGGAGAAGGGGGCAGATAGCTTATCTAAAAAAAAAAAAAAAACAGCTCAAAGTACTCAAACCTGGGATGTGAATTAGACATCCAAATTCAGGAAGCTAATAGATTAATTTATTATCTCAATGCAAAAAGATCTTCTCCAAGACATTAATATGAAACTGTCAAAACTCAAAAATAAAGAGAATCCTAAAAGCAGCCATGGAAAAGAAATTATAATCTACAAAATGAAGCCCCATTAGGCTATCAATGGGTTTCTCAGCAAATACTCTACAGGTCCAGATTAAGTGAAATGACACATCCAAAGAGTTTAATGAAAAAAAATCACCAGCCAAGTATATTCCATCCTGAATTTTGAAAGAGAAATGAAGACTTTCCAAGACAAACAAAGGCTGAGAGAGTTCATCACCACTAGCTCTATCTTGTAAGAAATGTTGAAAGTAGTTCAAGTGGAAATGAAAGGACACTAATCAGTGACATGAAAACATGGAAGTACACAGCACACTGGTGAAGAAAAATAAGCAGTCAGATGAAAAAACTCTAATTATATAATGCAACAGTGTGTTAACCACTTAACTACAGTACAAACATAAAAGGAAAACAATTATAGCTACCGCAATTTGTTAATGAATATACAATATAAAAAGAGGTAAATAATGGCATCAGAAGTAGAAAAGGGGGGAGTAAAAGGGTGAAGTTTTTGTTGACAATTGAAGTTAAGTTGCTATCAGCTTAAAATGGACTGTTTTCTTTAATGAGATGTCTAACATAAGCCTCATGGTTACTACAAAGTAAAAATCTAGAATAGATGCACAAAAGATAATCAGAAATAGAGCCACAGAAAAATCACCTACTTACAAAGATACATATAAACGGAGGGGAAAAGAATCAATGGAAATACAAAACAGAAAACAGAAAGATGGCATTAATAAGTTCTTAGATGTCAACACTGACTCTAAAGGCAAGTGGACTGAATTCACCAAACAAAATGCACAGTGACTGAATGCATTAAAAAAAAATCAAGGCCCAACCAAATGCTGCCTACAAGAAACTCACTTCAACTTTAACGACATACACATAAGCTCAAAGTGAAGGGATAGAAAAAATATATTTTGTAAGTAGAAANCTGGGTATATATAGAACATGGTGGTGGTAATTTAGTCACTAAGTCATGTCCAACTTTTGTGACCCTATGAACTGTAGCCTGCCAGGCTCCTCTGTCCATGGGATTCTCCAGGCAAGAATACTGGAGTGGGTTGCCATTTCCTTCTCCATATAAAGAATGTATGTCAATATAATAAAAATCATATGAAACAACACAGCAGCTAACATTGTAATTCAAGGGTGCAAAACTAAAAACTTTCCTGTAAGACCAGCAACATAACAAGGGAGCTCATTTTCACCACTCTTATTGAATGTAGTACTGGAATCAGAGAAATTAGGCAAGACAAAAAAATAAAAGGCATCTAAATCAGAAAGGAAGAAGTCAATTGTCATGATTTGCAGATGATATAACAGAAAATCCTCAAGACTCAACCAAAATAATGGCTGGAATAAACTGACTCAATAAAGTTGCAGGATAAAAATCAATACACAGAAATCAGTTTTTATACACTAACAGTAAAACATCTGAAAGAGAAACGAAAGTATCCCACTCATAATACAATCAGAAACAGTGCTTAGGAATAGATTTAATCCAGGAGATAAAAGATCTGTATATTGAAAACTATGACTTTGATCAAAGACATTGAAGACAAACAAAGGAAAATATTCTGAGTTCATACATCAGAAGAATTATTATTAGAATGTCCATACTATCCAAAGCCATCTATAGATTGAATGTATTTCCTATTAAAATTCCAATGGGATTTTTCATAGAAATAGAAAAAATTCTAAAATTTGTATAGAACTAGAGAACGCCCTGAACAACCAAAAGGTCAACAATGGAAGCATCACATTTGGTTTCAAACCATACCATAACGCTATAGTAACTTAAACAGTATGGTACTAGAACAAAAACAGACATTTTGAGCACTGGAACAGAATAACCCCCAGAAATAAACTCTTGCATTTACAGTCAAGTAGTATTCGACCAAGGAGCCAAATACACTCAGTGGGGAAGCATAGTGTATTTATTTAACAATGGGGTTGGGAAAACTGAATAACCATGTGCAGAAGAATCAAATAAAAATAGTATATAATATCATTTATATTGAAAATCTAAGGGAACTCCCTGGCACTTTGGTGATTTGGATTCCAGACTTTCACTGCTGAGGGCCCAAGTTCAATCCCTGGTTGAGGAAATAAGATCCCACAAGCTGCATGGCATGGCCAAAAGAAAGGAAAAAAGCCAAACTTGTAAAATCGGAGAGTAGAATGGTGGTTACCAGAGGCTGGGGAGCAGGGGAATTAGGGAAATGTTTAAGGGTACAAACTTGCAAACAGCATAGAAAAATAAGTTTTGGAGATCTAACACACAGCATAGTAATACAGCCAACAATATTGTATTATAAATCTCAAAGTTGCTGAGAGTTCAGTGCTTAACTGTTCCCACCACAAAAAAAGAACTAGGTGATATAATAGAGGTGTTAGCTAACACTATGGTGTTAATATCACATTATATGTAAATGTATTACGTCAACACATACATCTTAAACTTATACATGTGTGCTGACTCTTTGCAACCCCATGGACTATAGCCTGCCAGGCTCCTCTGTCCATGCGGGTTCTCCAGGCAAGAATACTGGAGTGGATTGCTATACCCTCCCCTCCCAGTGATCTTCTCAAGCCAGGGATGGAACCCAGGTCTCCGGCATTGCAGGCAGATTCTTTACTTTTTGAGCCCAGGTTGTGTCAATCATTTCAATAATAAATTTTTAACATTAAGAAACTATAGAAGTCTACACTTTTTGAAATATTTGCATATACTCATTAGTATACATAATTCATGTAAATTTTATTTTTTGCATTCAAAGGCAGTCCTTGAAAGCATAATACATTTTTTAAAAAGTCTGTGTGGGCCCTGCAGTGACTCATGTTTACTAATGGAGAAGATTCAAAGGAAACAGTCTGCTGGGTAACAGCTTCTGTAGCTAGTATATATTTGCCTTTCATGAAAAACCAAACCTACACCAGGACCCCAGCTGAAAATGCTTGCTTAGCATTCTCAAGCAGTACTTGCACTGGTGAATACAGGCAGGGAAAATTTGAGGGGCCCATCAAAACAGATTGTTTCTTTTGCTGTAGTCATGCAGGGAATATTTTCAGAGTGGATAGGGAGTTCTTTGGGGGTCGACATTGGAGTTTCTATTGTTTATCCGCTTTCAAAATACCTTCACCCCACATGGTGAGTCCTTTTGTGCTGATATTCAAATCCCTAGTCATGAGTTTGAGCAAACTCTGGGAGATGGTGAAGGAAAGCAAAGGCTGGTGTACTGCAGTCCACAGTGCCAAAAAGAGTCTGACACGACTGAGTGACAGAACAACAAATTTTGTGCTGAAGTTCAAGTCCCCAGTACTGGTTGTTCTGAGGCTCAAGTTTATCCTGCCCTTTGCTCCACTTGGTTCAGCCTCAAAACACGCAGGGGGCTTCCAATGACTCTTTCTTTGGCCGAAGCTATATAGTAGTTAGCTTTTACTACTTGACAAACTACTGCAAAACTCTGGCTTAGAACCAACATTAATTGAGCTCATGATACTGTGAGTCAACTGGCTGATGCTGGGCAGCCTGGGTTGATCTCGTCCAGCTGCAAGCACTCTTCAAACCCTTGACAGCCTCAGACTTTTAGCTCCCCCTGGCCAAAGCAAGTCACATGATCATCCCAAATTCAAGAGGCAGATTGACTATCCCCTTGTGAAGAGAGAAAAACAATTACGGCCAGGTCTGCAATCCACCAGTTTGCTTAAACTGATTTCGTATAGCTTGTAATGAACCACTGATGAAAACTTTTAATTAATTTTTTTTGGCCACGTCACATGGCTTGTGGGATCTTAGATCCCTGACCAGGGAGTGAACCCAGGCCCTCAGCAGTGAAAATGTGGAGTCCTAACCACTGGACTGCTAGGGAATTCCCTATTTTTAGTTTTTAAAGTGTTAATATCATGTTTTTATAATCATATCTCATTGGCACAAAGATCACACAGCTAATCAGGCAAACTTTACAAGAAATACATTAAGTTGATAAACCAACAGTGACTACAAACCAATTTCCTGCTGGCATTTTAACCCTTAAAAAATGGGTAATCCCACTTTCAAAGACTTTAGACAGGCTACTTAATGATCTTGGAGACTCACATTGTGTGTATACATATATGCTGCATCCTGAAACTACTTCCTTTGTAACTTTAGTCCATAATATTCCTAAGTGCTTTTCTACTAGTAGGCAAGGAGGGAAAGTTCTGGAAACTGCTGCTGTGGCAAACACAATAATGGCTCACACATTCTGTTGCAGAAGAGAGCAGTTTTGATGACTTTGTCACACTTAGTGTATATTTTACTAGAAATACTAGAGGTTTACATTTAAAACCCCTCCCAAAGAGGTAGAAGTGGCTCAGCACATAATGTTGACTCTTCCAGCTCAATAAAACACTTCTGTATCCTCAAGCAGTGATGAGGCCATCTGGAGCCTGGCATGACCAGACCAATGGGCAACACTGGTTACTACTCCTTCTCCTCAAGGAACATTAACTAAAATGTCCTTTTAAAGCAAAGCATCTGGACCTATTTATCACCATTTAACAATGCGAAGGGGGTTGCATCTTAAAAAGAGAGCTGCATTAAGATGCTGAGGATACAGCGAAAAGAAATTCAACAGGGACAGAAATAACCGTCAACATCTCACCTTGCCCAAGACTTAGAACTCAGTGTCTTGGATGGCAAAAAAAATCCCCACTCTGTTTCTGTATTTGAGAGTCTCCTCGACTTTTCAAAATACGATAAAAAGTTGCCCCTATATTAGATTCTTCAGAAACAGATGTCACTTCATCAACACTGAGCATTTCCTGACCCACTCACACACATACACAGAGATCTGACCAAACCTGAATGAATCCTGACTTCTCAGAGGCCTCCTCATCCAGCCCCTGACCCCCGATTGATGGTTCCTTCCTCAGGGCCAGTACTGAATCTTAAAGGCTCTTCAGTAGTGTAATAACACCTTCAGTTCAGTTCAGTCACTCAGTCGTGTCCGACTCTTTGCGACCCCATGAATCGCATCATGCCAGGCCTCCCTGTTCATCACCAGCTCCTGAAGTTCACTCACACTCACATCCATCGAGTCGGTGATGCCATCCAGCCATCTCATCCTCTGTCGTCCCCTTCTCCTCCTGCCCCCAATCCCTCTCAGCATCAGAGTCTTTTCCAATGAGTCAACTCTTCGCATGAGGTGGCCAAAGTACTGGAGTTTCAGCTTTAGCATCATTCCTTCCAAAGAACACCCAGGGCTGATCTCCTTGAGAATGGACTGGTTGGATCTCCTTGCAGTCCAAGGGACTCTCAAGAGTCTTCTCCAACACCACAGTTCAAACGCATCAATTCTTCAGTACTCAGCTTTCGTCACAGTCCAACTCTCACATCCATACATGACCACTGGAAAAACCATGGCCTTGACTAGACAGACCTTTGTTATTTTTTCCCCCTCACCACCACCACCCGCTTAAGACAACTCAATTCTGATACCATCTACCTGGAGATGCATAAGATCCCACAGGTTAAGGGCCCCTTTCAGATACCAATCACAAATCAGGGTTGTTACCTGTGCTTTTGACCCACCAGCTATAGATCAAATCACAACCCCCTCCCCTCAGGTCTGATTAACTCATTCGAGCAGCTCACAAAACTCAGAGAAACATGTGACTTACTAGAGTATGGGGATATGAGGGAAGGCCACAACTCGGGAACAGTGGGAGAGAAGATAGGCGCAGGGCATAGTGGAAAGGACTGCAGAACTGCCATGCCTTCTCTAGGCATGCCGCTCTTCTCAGTGCTCACCAGCCTGGTAAAGCTCTGAACCCCATCCCTTTGGGTTTCTCTGGAGGCTTCATTACATTGGCCATTGGTGATAGAACTCAACCACCCGTGGCCCTCTCCCCCAGCAATCTGCAGGGGAGTGGGTAGGACTGAAAGTTCCACCCTCTTATTACCTGCAACCAGCCCCGCCCCAAGCTTAGATGCTTTCCAAATGACCTTATTAACATAACAAAAGACACCTTATTATTAATACTACCTTCATCGCATGCAATTCCAAGGTTTCAGGAGCTCTGTGCCAGAAACGGAGCCGAAGACCAAATATACACATTATTATAAATCACAGTATCACATTACCAACTTGTTAGGAACAAGATACTTCCTTTTGAGGAAGAATTGCAGAGGCCATCCACGAGGTCACCCACAAGATATATCCACTAGTTTCTACTGTGACATAAACCACTTCCAAAATGTAATGGCTTAAAACAACAATTATTTATTTACTCACAGTTTTGAGGTTTGGCAATTGGAGCTATGCTCATGTGGGTTGTTCCCCTCCTGCGGGCCTCTGCACTCAGGCTGGTGAGTGCAGTCAGCTGGAAGTTTAACTGACTAAGGGCCTTCAGCTGAGATGACCTAGTGACTGGTTCCACCCGATCTCAGCTTCCAGGGGGCAAGCCTGGCTTCTTTCCACAGCGGTCTCGGGGCTCCAAAGAAGAACAAGAGGTGATTCCCAAAGGGCTATCACTTTTCAAGCTTTTTTGCTTGCACTTTATTTACCTTCACCTCACTGGACAATACAAGTCACACAGTCAAGCCCAGAGTCATTGTACAAGAGGCTCACTCAGGGGCATGGATCTAGGGAGCTGTGACCCAACAGGGGAAAAACACTGGGACACTGCCACACGTGCTTTTTTTTTTTAATTTTGTACTTTTTGGCCAAACTGAACAGCATGTGGGATTGAACCCACACCCCCTGCATTGGAAGCACAAAGTCTTAACAACTGGACCACCAGGGAATTCCCAGTTTCCTTATTTTAACTATGAATGACTTGAAAACTTCTGGGAGGATTTCCTACTATAATATCTCAGGGATTTACTTACATTTATGTAGAATCAATGCATTGTGACTGCCAACTAAAGAATGTCACTCACCATCTAGCTCTACAAGGATTGTCCTCAACTACTGCAGTCACTGACCTTCAGCACCCCCTGAAAGGCATTCAGGGCAGAGATCTGGAATGAGGCACTCTGTGAGCTGGGAAAACTGGCAGAACAGGCCTTCAGATATGTGTTTTTGACACCAATTTCCTACATCTTCCCATATTTAGAAAAGCACTAAAACCGTTAACTAAGAGGTCTGTTCCTCATGACACCTTCTACCAAGACGTGCCATGATAGCATGTAACCCTTCAATAAAATCAGAATAATCACAAAATACTCCTCTTTGGAATAGTTCCCCAGAGCTATCTGAGAGGCTGTCTCCTGAGCTGTAGTCCCAGTAAGTCCCCAAATAAAACTCAAACTCACAGCTCCCATGTTGTGTGGTTGTGTTTCAGTCAACATTATCTAGGTACAACTACTGTTTGATCTGCTGTTCTTCATCTAGTGTCACACACACAGTGTATCAAGTAAGTAGTTTGCCTAGTAAAACACCCCCTTATTCCCTGCAAAATTTCATACTTTATATACCTATTGTTGCCCTGCTGTACCCTCAAAACAAGGCCAACTATATAAAATATACAACACTTAACTAAATCACCTAACATCACCTTTATTTCACGAGACTATAGTTAGTAATTACCCCAAACTAGCCTCCTAACTGTATCTATGCATTACTTAGGTATGTAAAGTTCATAAAGACAGACATCCCCCTCAATCTGCCATTTACTGCCAACAAAATCAAAATGAAAGTACATTTTAATAATCTCCAAAAGAAAAAATCTTTCAATACCAATTTTAATACAAGCCAAACTACAATAACAAATACCAATATTATCACTTAAATATAGAATTCTTATACATATAAAATCCAACTCAACTTGTTAATGTAGCTTAATTAAACCAAGGCACTGAACTTCCCTGGTGGTCCAGTGGATAAGAATCTGCCTGCCAATGTAGGAGACATGGGCTTGATCCCTGTCCTGGGAAGATTCCACATACCACAGAGCAACTAAGCCCTCAAGTAGGCCCCACTGTGCAGACTGCGAGCCAGAGCTACTGAAGTCCGAGAGTCTAGAGGCTGTGCGCTGCAACAAGAGAAGGCACGGCAATGAGAAGCCCATGCACAACTAGAGAGTAGCCCCCACTTCCCACAACTAAAGGAAAGTCCATGCAGCAATGAAGACCAACCAACAAGAGAATAAATAATTTTAAAAAATTAAAAAAAAAATCAAGGCACTGAAAAATACTTAGATGAGTTTACTAACTCTGAAAACACATAAGGTTTGGCCCCAGCCTTTCTATGAATTTCAGGTAAAGTTACATATACAAGTACCTGCAGCCCAGTGAGAATGCCCTCTAAATCATAAAAGGTCAAAAGGAGCAGGCATCAAGCACACTAAAAAGTGGCTCACAACATCTTGCTTAACCATACCCCACAGGAAACAGCAGTGCTAAAGAGTAAGCTTGTAACTGGAAGTTTAAGCTACATTAACTAAACAGCACAATTGCACTCAACTCACACGCTAGTAAAGTAATGCTTAAAATTCTCCAAGCCAAGCTTCAGCAATACATGAACCGTGAACTTCCAGATGTTCAAGCTGGTTTTAGAAAAGGCAGAGGAACCAGAGATCAAATTGCCAACANGAAGAACTAAAGAGCCTCTTGATGAAAGTGAAAGAGGAGAGTGAAAAAGTTGGCTTAAAGCTCAACATTCAGAAAACGAAGATCATGGCATCCAGTCCCATCACTTCATGGCAAATAGATGGGGAAGCAGTGTCAGACTTTATTTTTTTGGGCTCCAAAATCACTGCAGATGGTGACTGCAGCCATGAAATTAAAAGACACTTACTCCTTGGAAGGAAAGTTATGACCAACCTAGAAAGCATATTAAAAAGCAGAGACATTACTTTGCCAACAAAGGTCCGTCTAGTCAAGGCTATGGTTTTTCCAGTGGTCATGTATGGATGTGAGAGTTGGACTGTGAAGAAAGCTGAGCACTAAAGAATTGATGCTTTTGAACTATGGTGTTGGAGAAGACTCTTGAGAGTCCCTTGGGCTGCAAGGAGATCCAAACAGTCCATCCTAAAGAAGATCGGTCCTGGGTGTTCATTGGAAGGACTGATGTTGAAGCTGAAACTCCAATACTTTGGCCACCTGATGCAAAGAGCTGACTCATTGGAAAAGACCTTGATGCTGGGAAAGATTGAGGGCAAGAGAAGAGGACGACAGAGGATGAGATGGTTAGATGGCATCACTGACTCGAAGGACATGGGTTTGGGTGGACTCCGGGAGTTGGTGATGGACAAGGAGGCCTGGCATGCTGTGGTTCATGGGGTCACAAAGAGTCAGACCCAACTGAGTGACTGATCTGAACTGAACTAAACTAAACAGGGTTGGTTAATTTAGGCTGCCCACCGCAGTCAGACAATTTACCCAAATTAATAGAAATCCACTATAAAGCGTGTCAGAGAGTACCTCAAAATAAAGTCCTAGCTATGCTACCATAAGCCAAATAAAAATAAAATATATAAAATATAAATAAAATAATTAAATAAAAATAAGTTGTAAAACTGACCTTAACATTTCTGATTACACAACAGCTAAGACTGAAACTGGGGTTAGATATCCCACTCTGTTTACCCTATGATTTTAAACCCAAATGATTCTAACAACAGAATTATTTACCAGAGTACTACTGGTTTTCCAGAGGAGCCTGTTCTATCATCGATAAACCCCGATAAACCTCACCAACTGTTGCTAATACAGTCTATATACTGCACACCCTAAAAGAAATAATTGTAAGTGTAATGATCAGGCATAAAAACATTGGTCAAGGTGTAACAACCTATGGGATGGGAAGAAATGTGTTATACTTTCTACCTCAAGAACATAAAATATTTTCTAAGAAAGCTTTTATGAAATAAAAAGCCAAAGGAGGATTTAGTAGTAAATTAAGAACAGAGCGCTTAATTCAATCAGGCCTGAAAGCACACACACACTGCCCTTCACCCTCTACAAACTTCAAAAACTTCTTTTAACTTATTAACAAGTATCAAACATATAAGCAGAGATTAAGTCACAAGGTAAGCATACTGGAAAGTGGGCTTGGATGAATCAAAAAGTGTGGCTTAAACAAATGCACTTACTTTATACCCAGGAGACTGCATGCTATGTGAACACTGGGAACTAAAACTAGCCCAAACTTCCCACCAACCTCAAGTATTAAAAGGAAATCAAATAAAACACTTATTCAATATCTTAAGTATAGGAGACAGAAATTTTAATTTGGCAGTTTAGAGAAGGGACTGTTAAAGGCATGACGGCAAAAAGCAGTAAAAGTAGCAAAAACCAAAGTTTACCCCGTTGACCTTTTGTATCAAATATGATGATTTAACTAGAAAACTTGAACAAAGAGAACTTCAGTTAAACCCCCTAAAACCAGAAGAGCTACTTATGAACAGTTTATAAGGACAAACTCACCTAACGGACAAAACAGTGAGAAGATCTGAGAGTAAAGGCGATAAGCCTAAAAGCCTGGTGCTGGCTGCGGTAACATGATGTTGCGTCCCCAGCAGTCAAGATCAGAGGGGAGAGTAATTGAACGTCCTTCCATGGACTATCTCCTTCTGGATACACCACCATACCTCTAAAGCACTGATTCCCTAGCAAGCTCTCCAGGCCCTGCAGGATTACTTTCGGTTGGCTTTGGGCTTCTAAAGAGGAAAGGTTGAATTTTTCTTGGTCTCCATTCTCTTGTATTTGACCCAAAAGGTTTCTGGGATCACTGTACATTTGCTTCTGTCAGCTTTCCATTGTGAAAAAAAATAGCCCAACAGACACAGCTATTGTATTGGTCAGTTATTAGCATGTAATTGATGAAACAAATCTGCTGCATACAATCAACAGTGATTGTGCTCACCAGGCTGTGAGTCAGCTGGGGAATCTGTTGATCTAGGAGCATCTGAGTCAGCTCCACGTCTATCTTATTGTCCTGGATCCACAGGGTTAGCTAACCAGGATTTTTCAGTAATGACTTATCTTTTAAATCTACTGGCCACACTGAGTTCCCAGGTTGGTTGGTTTGCTTGTAGGTTTTTTCACTTGCCTCTTTCCCCTTCCTTCTGCCCCTAACCCGACTCCCCTGTGTTTAAAATGTGGCTTTATAAAAGTTTTAAGACACAGTACGTGGTGAATTCATGTCAATGTTTGGCGAAACCAATACAGTAATGTAAAGTAAACTAAAGTTAAAATAAAAATTAAAAAAAAAATAAAATAAAATAAGACACAGTAGCTTGTTTCTCTGACTTTTAAATTCCAATTTTTAAAAAGATTTTTTAAAAGATGCCTTTTCTTTTATCTAGTACATTTATGAAATTTACAGAGACATTTTAGTTTATTATTTCTACACCTGTCAATTCCTAGAACAGGTGGGTAAGAAATCTGTTTATTACACTAAGATATCAAGGGCTCTTTTTATTACAACTATATCAAGACATTCTTTTCTTTTCTGCTATTATTATTCACAGAGGAAGGATCACCTTCTGTCCTTAACTTGAAATGAAAGTTCTAGCTAGACATTTATCAAACATCCAGCACTTTCAAAGGCTTCTCAGGCTATTTTGCCAGTTATCTGAGAAGGAATGATGATGAAAAGAAGCTCTGAAACCTCCCCAGAGAATCAGTGATGAAAAAATAAATTAATCCTAGAATGGATAAATCTTCTGTGGTTGATGGGATGGGAGTTTGCTAATTTAGGGTCACCTACTTAGGAATGATTTCGTATGCTTTATGGATTAATCATAAATATTAATGGCAGAGGTTACTGAAGTAGAAAATAAAGGCTTACAAATACATATATCTGCAAATATTCATCATGGAAACTTTACTGAATGAAAATGAACCACATTTCCAGCCAGGATGGGAGGGGAATTTGGGGGAGAAACAATACAGGTATATGTATGGCTGAGTCCTTTTGCTGTCCACCTCAAACTGTTACAATATTGTTAATTGGCTATACTCCAGTACAAAATAAAAAGTTTAAAAGAAAAAAAAAATGAGCCACATATCTAGGAAGCAAGCCTACATTAAAGACTAGAATATGGAATCAAAGTTCACCCAGTATAACTTCAGGGCATGTGGCTCAATTGCACATGACCTTCTACTCTCCCACCACCATTTCTTGCTAACACTTCTGAATGTGTACGTCACCCAGCTTTGGGCCCCAGAAATGCATGTGGAAGGACAACAGTTAATTGTGATCTGAAGAGACTCAGTCGTGCTAAGAAGTGTGGTAGTGTGGTTCAGAGCATCGGCTCTGGAGTCTGACATACTCAGACCTGTATCTTGCTCTTAGACTTTGGGCAAATCACTCAACACCCCTGAGCCCCTTCTAGGGATTCAGAGGGCTTGTCTGTTCTGGGGAAGATTCTCGTCCTAGGAACAGCCTCCTTGAGCACCACTTCATCTGCCCCTCCCCACTCCTGCCCACCCACAAGGCCTCTGAAATTCCCTCCTGGGGTTTTTGCAGGGAGAAGAACCTGAGCCTTCCCTCTGGTGGAGACTTGGGGCTCTGGGCCCTTTATTTCCTAACTCACTGTCTTTAGAAGCATTTATCTTTGCCCCTTGCACCCCACGCAGTCAAACATAAAGCCCTCCAAGCATTAAAAGGAGAAACACCAGCAGAAAAACACTCAATAAATTATCTAGTCAGAGTTAAATAGTATTAACTAATTTTAAGGATATTGATGAGAATTCAACATGATAATGTATGACAAAGCATATAAAGCACTTAACGTGGATATACAATAACATCTCAATATTATTATTATTATTGTCTACTGATCACCTTATAAGAGCAACATTTTATAAACCAGAGGATCAGCACTTGATATTGAACCTCTTGGGCAGTTTGCCCTCCCAGGTGGCTGAGTGGTAAAGAACCTGCCTGCCAATGCAGGAGATGCAGAAGACATGGGTTTGATCCTTAGGTGGGGATGATCCCCTGGAGTAGGAAATGACAAGCCACCCCAGTATTCTTGCCTGGGTAATCCCATGGACAGGAGAGCCTGGCATGCTACAGCCCATGGACTTGCAAGAGTCTGACACAACTGAGCGACTGAGCACTCAAAGCACACACAAGACAGACTTAAATTCAAATTCTGGCTCCTTCTTTTTAAGGACATGCAAGGGCTTCCCTGGTGGCTCAGACAGTAAAGAATCTGCCTGCAATGCAGGAGACCTGGGTGTGATTCCTGCCTTGGGAAGATTCCCTGGAGTAGGAAATGGCAACACACTCCAGTATACTTGCCTGGAAAATCCCATGACAGAGAAGCCTGTCGGGCTGTCATCCATAGACTCACAAAAGAGTCAGACACGACTGAGCACACACACACACACATCTTATCATGACTATTTTCCCTATCTACTAAAAGATAATAATCAGTTCAGTTCAATCGCTCAGTCCATTTATTGAGCAGTTACTCTGTGACACCCCTGTTCTAAGCAATTTGTTTAATGCTCACAACTCTTAAGAGATGAGGACTGTTGTTATTTTCTAGATGAGGCAACAATGCAAACTAACAACTAGACGAACAGCACACAACTAATTATTGTATGTCAAACCCAGGCAGAGAGCCCAAAAGCTTAACCATGTCATCCTTGTTTCCCTTAGTTTTCCTCTGATGTTTTAGAAGTGTATTTTATTTTCCCTCAAGATTCTTGCAAATTGAGATTTGCTTTCTATTTGTTATCTATTAGCTGCAATTCTTATAAAACCTTTAAAAAAGTCAAACAATGTAAATGTATATACAGTAAAAGGGAAGGGACTTCCCTGATGGTCCAGTGGGTAAGGCCTCACACTCCTCATGCAGGGAGCCTGGGTTCAACCCCTGCTCAGGGAACTTGATCCCACATGCCACAGCTAAAGATCCCACATGCTGCAACAAAGATCAAAGATCCTGCGTGCTGCAATTAAGACCTGGTGCAGCCAAATAAAATAAATAAAAATAAATTTAAAAAAGGCAAAGTCTCCTACTCCATACTAGGAAAAGTATGGTCCTCTTCACACACTAGGAAAGCACCATAAATTGTTCAGTGTAGACTTTTCTTAAAAATCTCAATAGCATTCTCTACTGACATCACAATGGCCATAGTAGGAGAACACCAGTGTCATGAGTTTATAATAGCATGACTATAATATGCAGGAATTATGTCCAGAATTGCTTTCTGACTTCTGTTAAACTTTCTTCACTTTACCTCAACCTTTAAGGAGAATTTGGAAGAAGAAAAGTGACTCTGGAGGTAACTCCTAGGAGATAAAATGGCAACTGAGCCCTCCTTCAGACCAGACTCTGGGAAACTGAACACTCCAGAGACCAATCACCATATACATGATGAAAAATTATTACCCAAGCCACCAGAAGGCCCATTATTCATAAAGCAGCATTCAAAAATGGCCATTCCCAAACCACCAGAACAGTCTTTTGCAGCTAAAGGTAAATTCTTAGAATGTGATTCATTCATTTATTCCACACATATATATTCAGCATCTACCACATGCTACACACTCCTACATAATATGACTTAAGAAACAGACTTAATCAGAAAATTAGAAAAAACTCTGTCTTCATGGAGCATACATTCTAGAGAATGGTAAGAGAAACAGACAAGCAAAGTCATTTAATAAAATATATGATGTGTCAGAAGGTAATA
>SJYQ01008278.1:193130-214100 GCA_006410935.1 Redunca redunca
CAATATGCTTTGGAAATTAAGCTAGCATAACATTCTTCCCATAAATTAAAACTATTTAAAGAGGATAAGAGGCCATGTAGCAATTTGAATAGCCTTATGAGATTATCAAAATAGGATTCTATCTGTACTATTATTACATAGCTTACATTGCTTGAGGAACAATCAGCATTTCACTAATTGATTGAATATTGTTATCTGGATTATTATAAAGTTTTAGAGACTCTCAAAATGTTGTACATGAGTGCTTTTCATAAATCTGCTACAAACTGTTTTCATACTTTGCCTTAAATACACTGCAGCCTAACTGAAACAAACACCAAGTTTGAAAAATCGAAAGCTGTCAAAAAAATCAAATTATTTTATCATCAATTCTGAAGGCAGAAACAAAAAAATCATGTAATTTTCTTTTATCCACTTTTTCTTGGCATTTTAAGTTCCCTGACAGTAAGGTAAAGCAAACAGAAAATGATCAATTGGCTTTGTGGGAACTTGGCAATTAAAATTATATCCTCAACTGCAAGTAAGGAAGAAGTATGTGTGGCATTGACATGGAGACAGATATGGCGAGGGAGGGGAACAGGTTGAATTGTGCGATTTTATTTATTTATTTGGCCATATAATATTTTTTTAGCCATAAAATAAATAAAATACATTTTATTTATGTTTTTTGGGGGGAGCATGAGGGATCTTGTTCACTGACCAGAGATGAACCTGTGCCCCACGCATTGGAAGTGTGGAGTCTCAACCACTGGACTGCCAGGGAAGTTTCTGTGCCATTTAAAAAAATACAACTAGTCAAAGAAATCACAGAACTCATTTTCATCAGCTTTTAATTGAGGGCAACCAGAAAATAAGTCAGAGTGTACAGCTGCTGCATCCTTCAAAGAAACTAGCACTGTGATACAAAAAATACCTACGATTGAGAAGTTTAACTATAAAAGGTCTCAAAACTGCAAACAGTCTTAGCAAGAAAGGTTTTGTCACCGTCTTAGAAAGAAAGGTGGGTCTCAGAACAAAAGATTTAAAGACAATGGATATTAAGCCTAAAGCTTATTTAGGAGAATAAACAGCTTCAAATAGAAACAGGATGATCCCAGAAGCTTCTCTGAAAAGCTAGATACATGAAAAGTGGTTCTTGGGACTTCCCTGGTGATCCAGTGGCTAAGACTCTGGGCTCCTAATGAAGGGAGCCTGGGTTTGACCCCTAGACAGGGAACTAGATCCCCCATGCTGCAACTAAGCACCGGTGCAGCCAATAAATAAATAATTTTTTTAAAGTGGTTCTATACTCACTTTGGGGTTGGAAGGCAGGCTATATTTCATTTATAAACTCTTCTCTCTTAAACTATACGTTTCAAAATATTATTGGCCATTGTTTCATTCATTAAATTCCAAATCTTGTATTTAGCAAAGGATTACAATATCAAGCCCTATTAAAGGTATGTTAAAGGCTGTTTCAATATTAAAGGTAGCTCAGAGCTGTTTACAACTAAATATTTCATTTATGGTAGATACCTTCCCATCTAAGTGATTAAAAACAAAAATCCTCTAATTTCTGCCAAGAGCATTTCCCAATTATGACATTTCTAATTTACTATGTTTGGTACTTTTCTTCCTCTGATTTCAATGAATTCTTACAACATACACTCACTAAGGACTTGGGAGCAGTCTAGGAAGTAGTGAAATGTATTCTGAAATCAATATAGTTTTTGGTTGGTTCAGGTCATGAAGACAGCCCCCCAAAAAGGAAAAGTCAGTCACGAAGAGGAAAAAAAAAAGTTTAGTTGATTTTTTTTTCATTAGGAAGAAACTAGAAATACTTTTACTTTTAGAAAACTAAGTTATCAATCGAAGTACCAGAAATAAACTAATAAGGAAAGGTACGGCAGGACAGAGTTAAGCACATATATCAATCTGATAATTTACATTTTATGTTTAGAACTTTGAAGTGTTTTCAAAATGTTAGAAACTATGAGCATATGATAAGCTATTCTTCAGAGCAGCCTTGCTAAGTATAAACAGATACTTAAAGAAGCTATTTAACATACTAGGACAAAGTGGCAATAACAATAAAAACATTTTTACCACTTTCTGAAGACTGAGTTGTAACCCAACCCATTGATTTCATCACAGCTTTCTTCCATGTAGAATAACGAATTTCACTTTCTAGAAATAGAAGGTAGGAAAACCATACATAAGAAAGGCAGTTTACTCAATGTTATGTGGCAGACTGGATGGGAGGGGAGGCTGGGGGAGAATGGATCCATGTATATTTATGGAATAATGTACCAGGAGACCCCAGTTCGATTAATAATCTACCAGGAGACCCCAGTTCGATTCCTGGACTGGGAAGATCCACTGAAGAAGGGATAGGCTACCCACTCCAGTATTCTTGGACTTCCCTGGTGGCTCAGACGGTAAAGAATCCACCTGCAATGTGGGAGACCTGGTTTCCATCCCTGGGTTGGGAAGATCCCTTGGAGAAGAGAACGGCTACCCACTCCAGTATTCTGGCCTGGAGAATTCCATGGACTGTACAGTCCATGTGGTTGCAAAGAGTTGGACACGACTGAGTGACTTTCACTTTCACATGTATGGCTGACTCACTTTGCTGTACACCTGAAACTATCAATAACAACTGTTACTATACTCCAATACAAAATAAAAAGTTTTTTAAAAAAGAAAGACAGTTTACTAAGATGTTCTAAGTACTATACTTATATTCACTCATTTTTGATAAATTGTTTCACTTATTAAACTGACGCTTGTTAGACTGTATTTAACTGACATGGAGCTTTACCAGGACTCAGATCCCCGTATGGTTGCCAAAGACTGCCAGTGACTGCAGAGAGAAGCTTGTGTGGAAGTTGGAGGGAAATTCAACCTGGTCTGAGAAATGAAAGGAGATGCGGAGAAAGGCTATCTGCTAAGACCAGGTCATTCATAAGCAGGTGGTGATGAATTAGAAAGGGGAATCCTATTTGATCTGCTTTCTCTTTGGGGGAGGGCAGAGGACCTTGGAAAGTGAAAGTCGCTCAGTCGTGTCTGACTCTTTGTGACCCCATGCACTGTAGCCTGCCAGGCTCCTCTGTCCATGGAGTTCTCCAGGCAAGAATACTGGAGTGTGTAGCTGTTCCCTTCTCCAGGGGATCTTCCCAACCCAGGGATCAAACCCAGGTGTCCCGCATTGCAGGCAGATTCTTTACCATCTGAACCACCACAAAATCCACTATGATGCCATTTTTTAAAATATAAATTTATTTATTTTAATTGGAGGCTAATTACTTTATAGTATTGTATTGGTTTTGCCATACATCAACATAACCCTGTATGAGAGACAGCAAAAGAGACATAGATGTATAGAACAGTCTTTTGGACTCTATGATGCCATTTAATACACAGCTTTTTTAAAAAGTTTAAAACCAAATTGAATATATAAAACCTGACTTTTGTACACAAACTTAATTACAGGTATTGGGGCTTCCCAGGTGGCACAGTGGTAAAGAATCTGCCTGCCAATGCAGGAGATGCAAGAGACATGGATTTGATCCCTGGGTCTAGAAGATCCCCTGGAGGAGGAACTGGCAACCCACTCCAGTATTCTTGCCTGGAATAGTTCATGGACACAGGAGCCTGGCGGGCTACAGTCTATTGGTCTGGCTTGTGGCTTAGTTTTGTTTGTTACAACAGTGAGTCAAATATTTAATGCTCATTGATTTAAATTGTTGCTGCTTTTGTCAGGCTAGCCCTGCTGTGCTTAAAAGTTACCAGAATGGTCCTTAGCCAAGTAAATCCTGTCCTAAAACTGGTCATTGGCACTAAAGATGACTCAGTGCAGACACGATGGGTCAGTGGTCTATATATCTCCCTTGTCACTGTCAGAAAAGGTTACACTAACAGGCTATTAATAAAACTGATAATGTGGCAGTGTTGTCCTCATACACGAAGAGACTATAAACAGTAGAAGTGAATGGTAAAAAAAGTGATTATAGAAACTTTTTTTAAAATAGGGAACTATTTCTCTTATTAACATTCATTCAGATATGAAACCAAATATGTTTAGCAGCTGAATATGAAATTACCTTCGCATCTGCAATCTTATTTCATTTCTTGATTTGTGACTAAACCACCAAACTCTCTCTCCCTTTTCACAGTACACCAATCTTCAGTCTTTATGAGTACCCTCACTGAAAAAGATAACTGTAGAGCACAGGGAACTACACTCAATATTATGTAATAACCTATAAGGGAAAAGAATGTGAAAAACATAGTATATATAACTGAATCACTTTGCTGTACTGCTGGAACTAACAACATTATGTTAGAAATCAACTCTACTTCAATATAAAAATAAACAAAAGTACCCTCAGCGTTGATCTGAGGTTCAAATCGCTCCATTGTGACAGCCGACAAGTCCTCAGGCTCCAGACTCCAGACGCCAACCCCTTCTGCAGCCCCTGCAGCCATGGCAGCTCCCAGAGCCGTTGTTTCGGGCATGGATGGCTTCACTGAGGGGAGTGCACAACATCACTATCTTAGCACTTACATATGCCTGAGAAATCAGTTCTCCAAAAAAACATGACTATTGGGGTTTGAAGGAATGAGGGCTTACTGACCTACTGGAATATACAGAATGTCTGCTTGTAACTGCATAAGGATTTTGTTGTTGGTCATTCCACCATCTACCTGCAAATGGCTGAGTGGAATTCCACAGTCGCGGTTCATGGCATCCAAAATCTGAAAGAAAAAAAAAAAAAATGCAATGAACATCATCAAAGTACCACACAGTAATATCTCAGAAAATAGTCATCTTCTACTTAAAAACACACAAAAACTCCCCAAAGCGTACAGAAGGAAAAAAAGAGATTTCTTCTAGGTCCTCCTTGATTTGGTTACCACCAACCTTTTCTCTTCCCACTCCTTTGCACTCACCTCTATATCCAGGCAAGCCAGACAACTCTATTTTGTACCCTGATTTCCTGCTGTGGTGTCTATGTTTGTGCTACTATTCAAATCCTTTGCCTAATATGTGTTGCTCAGCATCCCCTCAACTGTAAAATGCCCAGTGCCCAGCAGCTAACAGGAACTTAGAGAGTAATGCCAGCTGGGAAAACAAACTTGCATTTATTACATTACTGTTTAGGCAGGCTTAATTTTTTTTTCTTTTGGCCTTACTGTGCAGCCCATGGGATCTTAGTTCCCTGACCTGGGATGGAACCCATGCCCACTGCAGTGGAAACATGAAGTCTTAATCACTGGACTGCTAGGGAAGTCCCCAAGCTTAGTTTCTGATTATGCTGGGAAGATTGAAGGCAAGAGCAGAAGGGGGCAGCAGAGGATGAGATGGTTGGATGGCATCACTGACTCAATGGACATGAGTTTGAGCAAACTCTGGAGATGGTGAAGGACAGGGAAGCCTGGCGTGCTGCAGTCCATGGGGTCACAAAGAGTCGGACATGACTTAGTGACTGAACAACAAGAACAAGCTTATTAAATTTTTATAAATTTCTGGCATATATATATACGTGTGTGTGTGTGTGTGTGTGTGTGTGTGTGTGTGTGTGTATAATTTGTATAGGAATAATAAAGGTGGATTAAGTATAGGAAAAAGGCCCATATTGATTACCTCTCGAGTTTGGAAACAAACAGCTTCTAATGCAGCAAAAGCAATATGGCATTTATTGGTGAACTGAGTGAGCCCACAGATGATCCTAAAAATACACACAAAGATTTTTAAGATTAGAGCAGAATAAATGAGTCATTAATCGGGAATGTTCTAAATATGGAAAGGTTGAATTTGGTACATAGAAGTGTATGGGGGGAAAAGACATTAAAAAGCCAAAACTGAACACAAACATTAAGTAGCTGGCAAAATCCTTATAGTCTACAATGTTGCATCCACATATGAAAAAGTTCATGATCTATCTGAATAGATGACAATAATATAAAACCAAATCAATACTCATCTAGATGATGGCCTTTTGATATATAACTTACAGGTGCCTTGAAGATAAAAGACAATAATACTAACATGAATAGGAATGTAGCCAGGGCTTATTGTCAGATGACATAACTTCATGGAATTTTTTCTAATATTTATTTATTGACTTGGCTGAACCAGGTCTTAGTTGTGGCAGGTGGGATCTAGAACCCAGGTGCCCTGAACTGGGAGGGAGGGCAGAGTTCCAGCCCCTGAACCACCAGGGAAGTCCCTGGAGTTCTTCTTTATGTCATGCCATGGGGCATGCAGCGCAGTATCTTAGTTCCTCAACCAAGGATGGAATCCATGCCTCCTGCAGTGGAAGCGTGGAATCCTAACCACTGGACGGCCAGGGAATTCCCAACTTCTTGGAGTTTAAAGGTTCTAAACTTATATTTCTCAAGTATAAAAGGTTCCCTCCATACTTCAAAGCCATTTGAAAACAGAAAACTATTAACCAATAAGTTCTTAGCTAATATAGTAAATAAATCAAGACTGACAAAAGCATACCTTATTTTCAATTCTTACCCTCTTGCACTGGGCTCCCAATAAGGTGCATACAGCCCCGAAAATGCTGGGACGAAATAGCAGCCATAAGAAGTACCTACTTCTTTAGCAAGTTTTTCTAATGTTGAAAACAAACAACAACAACAAAAACACACACACAAAATCATTCCAATATATACTACTTCTTTTCAAAAACAAGCACACATGTTTAAAAAATTAGGACAGGACTTTTGGTTTCCTAATATGCAGTACAGCAAAATGTTGCTAATTGTAGCAGAATATGAAGAGCAACAAAAGCAAATTTCTCCACAAAATATAACCCAGTCCAAGAATGAAAGGAACTGGATTAGTTTTGTTAAGGTATTGTAGCTCAATTCCACTATTTTTTTCTTAAATATTTAATTTATTTTCGGATGTGCTGGGTCTTTGTTGCTGTGCACAGGCTTTCTCTAGTTGCAACGAGTGGGAGCGGCTCTGTAGACATGGGGCACAGGTTTCTCATCGCAGTGGCTTCTTTCGTTGTGGAGCACAAACTCTAGAGCCTTAGTACTAGTGGTGTAGGGGCTTAGATGCCGCACGGCATGTGGGATCTTAGTTCCTGGACCAAGGATTGATCCTGTGTCCCCTGCATTGGCAGGCAGATTCTTAACTACTGGACCATCAGGGAAGTCCCCATTTCCACTATTTTTAAGGTTGCTGACTAGCAGATGAAGAAGTGGCCTTCACTGCATTCCTAATCAGAAATGTGTCCCTGATTGTCTCACCTTCAGGTGAAATGAAACAAGCAGGAGGAGAGTGGGTAGGGAGTTCAAAATAATTACCTATCGTTTGAAAATAGCCATAGTAATACTTAAATTACAAATACTGGAGTTTTAATTCTCACTCTAATAAGAGTTAAAGCTCTTTCTTATCAGATAAATTTAACTGCAGATTCTGGCAATCTTCGGTGTTCAATTTTACACTTGGGTAATTTTTATGCCCTACCGTGCCTGTTTATGAATAAGCAACACTAATTATGTCAATTTGTTGTTTTATAAATCTTCACAAAGAGTCTTTTATATATAAATCAAACTCGTAATAGGGATCCATATAGTTTAATGTCAAATACAGGGCAAAGCATTAACAGACCACAAGGGTAAAATATTTACAATTTTCATTGTTAGAACATACTCACCAATTTCCTCAGAGCTTTTTATAATTCCAAGATTGTCTCTAAGCCAGCGAATAACAGCACCAGCTATAGCTACTGAACCCTATGGGAAATAAGGAATTCAAGAGAGAATATATTAAATATGTTATCAGTATATAAAGTTCTTATTGAGCATATTCTCTGTGTATGATTCTATCAGATGGATACGATTCAAAAATTTCAACTTTGGGACTTCTACAAACGTCATAAACCAGGTCTTTCAATATAAACATAGTTTTATCTAAGTCATTGCAGAAATTTTTCATAAGGCAGAGAAGCGAGCCCTCCAGTAGACCTCGGACCTGTTCCCATAGATGGACATCACTGTGCTGAGCAATCTGTTTCTTGTACAATTGTTCTGTTGCTAAATGACAAAGGTATATTATCACCCAGAATACATTCCCATCGTAGCCACAAAGTTATTGGGAAATGTTATGCGAAGAGTTGACTCATTGGGAAAGACTCTGATGCTGGGAGGGATTGGGGGCAGGAGGAGAAGGGGATGAGAGGATGAGATGGCTGGATGGCACCACCGACTCGACGGACATGAATCTCAGTGAACTCCAGGAGTTGGCGATGGACAGGGAGGCCTGGCGTGCTGCGATTCATGGGGTCGCAAAGAGTCGGACACGACTGAGCGACTGAACTGAACTGAACTGAACCCTGAAAGTTTTTTAAGCCCGTTTCCCAAATTAAACAGTATATTAAATCTAGCAACCACACACAGAAAAAGTCAGCAAAGAAGGCTAACTGCAAAGTAATTATTCTTAGATAACTAGTGAGGACCTAACTGTATAGCACAGGGAACTCTACTCAATGCTCTGTGGTGACCTAAATGAGAAGGACATTTTTTAAAGAGCGGCTATACGTATAACTGATTCACTTTGCTATACAGCAGAAACTAACACAGCATTGTAAAGCAATTATACTCCAATAAAAATTAATTTAAAAATAATTATTCTTTACAACAAAATCACCAAGGGATGGAGTGGAGGGGGAATGTATGGCTGTGGTAATAAGGAAGAAAACATACAATCTGGAGTCAGATGAACCGGGTTTAAGGCTGAATTCTATTTTAGGTAAATTAGTTGGGCTTTCCAAGATTCCATTTATTCGCCTATATAAGGGTAATGACTATAATAATAGTTAACCTAAAGAAATTACAAGGAGGCTTAATACAGGAAGTATACAGGAATATACAGGAAAGTTATCACTGAATGTATTAGTTTCACTAGTTCTTTAAGTGTTAAAAAAAACATATCAGCCAAATTCCATTGACCGATGTATGGATAAATGTAGTAAACCTACACACTGGAAAATTATTTGACCATGAAAAAACATGAAATTCTGCTACAACATGGGTGGATGTTGAAAACATTATGCTAAAAGAAAGATCATATATTGTATAACTCAATTTATATGAAATGTCCACAATACACACATCCATAGGCACAAAGAGTTGATTAGTGCTTGCCTAGGGTTGAGGTGATAGAGTTAGTCTTTGGGGAAATAAAAATGTTCTCAATTTAGACTGTGGTGATGACTGCAAAACTCTGTGAACATACTAAAAAACACTGAATCATACACTAAAAGAGTGAATTGTGTGATATGGGAGGGACACCTCCATAAAGCTGTTTAAAAAAAAAAGATTCTGAGGCCAAAAGAAGTATTAGCACAAACCATTAGGAGTTCTAAAAAAGGTTTTTTGGTTCTGATGTTTCATTCATACACATTTGTTCATCTTCCGTGTTTTTTTTTCCATATAGATTATTAATGTAAATTACTTGATAGAGTCACTCCAAACCAAAACATCAGGTAATATAGTTAAGTGTAGGAAACAGAATTTTTTTATACGTTGCTTGCCTCTCTATCCCCAGTAAAAGTGAAGTCGCTCAGTCATGTCCGACTCTTTGCGACCCCGTGGACTGTAACCTACTAGGGCTTCTCCGTCCATGGGATTCTCCAGGCAAGAATACTGGAGTGGATTGCCGTTTCCTTCACCAGGGGATCTTCCCGACCCAGGGATGGAACCCGGGTCTCCCGCACTGGAGGCAGACGCTTTACAGAATTGCAAATGGTTATCCCTTCTTGCCATCAGTTTTTAGGATGTAAACAAACTAGACGTTGAACATGTTGCTATTAATTCTACCATTCATAGCTGCTATGAGAACAAGTCACTATATTCTACAGAAAAGCTGGCAAAACACCAGTTGCTCTTTTTATACAGTGAATTTTCAGCTTTAAAAATTATTTGAGGAACTGATTCAACATCTCTGTGAAGATACAACCAGATTTTAAAAGTGGAACAATGACAATTTAGCAAACACCTGACAAGGGACCCTAACCCAATGCCTCTCCTCAAAGAATACACTTCCTAACTTTGATATATTATATACTTAGGTAGAGAGTAGGACCATTAAGGAGAACTAAGTACACTTTTTGCTTTTGGAGACAATTCAACTCTGAAACATCCTTTGGAAGCAAACAATTCAGATATACTAGTTGCCAAAGACTAGAAAAAAACACATAAGATTCTCTAGACCAGTGCCCGTTAACAGAAATATAATGTGAGTTGCAGATATAATTTAACTTTTTTAGTTACCATAGTTAAAAAGGTTAGATTAATTGTAATATATTTTGCTTAACTCAATATATTAAAAATATTATCACTGCAACATGTAACAATATAAACATTGAGATATGTTTATATATATATATATATAATTCACTAAGTCTTTGAAATCAGGTATATATTTTTCACTTACAGCACATTTCAATTTGGACTAGCCACATTTCAAGTGTTCAATAGTCAGGTGTGGCTAGTGGCTACCATACTGGACAGCACAGTTCTAGATCTACATGGAAAAACAGATGTTCTTTCTCCTTATACACTCAAAAAGACACTGGTCCTACATGGCACCTAACCAAGAAATGTGTATGTTTCCAATGGTTTTAGGTGAGTAAACAACAAATTTTAAAAAGCCATTGAGCTGGAAGTCTAGTGGAGCGGTCTTTTGGCTATCAGCTAGTGGAACTTCATATTTTGGGAAATCAAATGTTGGTGTACCTCCTTTCCACTGATAAGGGCAATATCTTACATGCTCAGATAATTTTTTTTCAGAGGAAGCAATGTGGTTGTAATAAAAGGAAAATCAAGATTTTCATTAAAGGTAACTGATTGAGAACATTATTGAGGACATTATTTAAAGCCACTGTCAAGCTTCCAGAAGAAAATTATTTTAAATTTGATCATCAGGAGTATACAGGAGTGTTCTATTATTGAACAAAGAAGTAGGTTTAATATGAAAAACATCTATCTGAAATAAGTATATAATTTTGGTATCATGATATAATACTTGGTATAGCTCTTTTACAAATTAATAAAAATAAGAGAAACCTCCAAATTCACAAAAGATGTAGTCTTCTGAATCCAAAGGCAGGAGATAAATTGGAGGNTGTTAAGTCCTCACATAGGAAGGAACTGCAGGTGGCCTCTAGGAGCTGAGGGCAGCCTCTTGCTGACTGCTGGTAAGAAACTGAAACCTCCAGTCCTATAACCACAAGGCACTAAATTTGGTCAATAACCTGAGTGAACCTAGAAACAGATGGAGTCTCAGATGAGACTGCAACCTCAGTCTACACCTTGTGCAATCTCAGTCTAAATCTTGACTGCAGCCCAGTAAGACCTTGAGTAGAAGATCCAGCTAAGCTTTGCACGGAATCCTGACCCACGAAAACTGTAAGAAAATAAATGGGTATGGTTTTAAGCCACTTGCATCAGTGGTAGTATTGTTATGCAGCAATAGTTAACTAATAAATAAGGCTTATACCTAAAATGAATATCTAGCTCAAGAGAGATGAAAAACTCCAAAAAAGAAAAATTTGACACCAAAATCACAAATCACATCAAAGAGATGAGAAAAAGGACATTTAAAGAAAACAACGGGTGGGGGGTGTTAGCCCCTATGGAAGATGGTATGGAAATTCCTTTAAAAACTAGGAATAAAACCATCATATGACCCAGCAATCCCACTCCTAGGCATACGTCCTGAGTAAACTAAAACCGAAAAGGACACACATATCCCATTGTTCACTGCAGCACTATTTACAATAGCTACAACATGGAAGCAACTTAGATATCCATTGACAGATGAATGGATAAAGAAGTTATGGTACATATACACAATGAAATATTACTCGGCCATAAAAAGGAACACATTTGAGTCAGTTCTAATGAGGTGGATGAACCTAGAGCCTATTATACAGAGTGAAGTAAGTCAGAAAGAGAAAGATAAATATCATATACTAACACATATACATATGGAATCTAGAAAGATGGTCTTGAAGCATTTATTTGCAAGGTAGTAATGGAGAAACAGACATAGAGAACAGACTTATGGACACAGGGAGAGGGGAGGAGAGGGTGAGATGTATGGAGAGAGTAACATGGAAACTTATATTACCATATGTAAAATAGATAGCCAATGGGAATTTGCTGTATGTCTCATGGAACTCAAACAGGGGTGCTCTGTCAACCTAGAGGGGTGGGAAGGGGAAGGAGATGGGAGGGAGGTTCAAGAGGGAGGGGACATATCTACACCTATGGCTGATTCATGTTGAGGTTTGACAGAAAACAACAAAATTCTATAAAGCAATTATCCTTAATAAATTAAAAAAAAAAAAACAATGGGGGTGTTATAAGGAATCCTCTTTGGAGCTCATGTTTAAATAGGCAAAAATGGCATAATATAGGATTTGATATATAAACAATACCTATTGAGTGTCCACTATATGCCAGACTCTGGGATAGAGTGTTGAACAAGACAGGTAAGTCTTCTGACTGGAGGGAACTTATACCCTAGTGACAGAATACAGAACATGGAAGTCTCAAACCCATAGTATGCTCAAGTTCATAATCAGATCAAAGCTCCCCAAAAGCATTTTGTTTTGGGAAATAACATTTAGAAAAAGAAGATGAATGAGGAAGGGAGAAGCACAGCTTGGGGAAGATGGCACACAGATGGCAGAGGGAAGGCAGAACTACTCACTCTATTTTGGTAATTCTTGCTCTATTTTGTTTCAGTATCTTCCACCACTAAGGAAAATTTCCAACTAGCAACAGTGGGACAAATTTAAGCAGTTTAAGATGAGTTTAAAGTCTCAAAACAACTGAAGGATCATGTGTCCCACTTCCTTTTTTACTAACAATGAAATAGGGACCCAGAGATGTTAACATTCTTAGTGATAAAATCCCTATCAACAGAGATGGTTGAGTTTGCACTTTAAAAAATCACCTGTGTCCGTAACAGAGGATAACAGGCAAAATATAAAAAGAGAAAAACAAAACAACACATGATAACTCAAGAAGAAAATAGCATCAACGTGGACAGAAACAAAACTGCACAGCCAAGCAGGGTTTGAGGCCACGGGCATGATGGATTCTGATTCATTGTTCTGCATGTGTCAGGCAGCAGGAGGGGCTGGAACTGACTCCTGCAGAGGAAAAGAATTCAGAGTGCTTCATGTAAGACCAGGAAGAGTGTCAGTGCTTGAAGCCAGGGGCTCAGTGGTGCTCTTGGGCTCGTGTAGGGGTGCTGGAAAACAAGCAGTTGTCTACCTGCTGGCTCAGGCTATTGGCTTAATGGAAAATGAGACCAGAAGGGAAAATTTCAAAATACATGAAGAAATTCAGTATTAAAACATCAGACATAGTGTTCAGAAAACAGAACACCTACATGTAAAAGAATCAAACCAGACTACTTTCTCACACCACATATGAAAATAAACCCCAAACAGATTTAAAATTTAAATGCAAGATCTGAAAGTATAAAACTTCTAGAAGAAAACACAGGCTGTGTACTCTTTGACCTCAGCAATATTCTTTTTGTACTGTCTCCTCAGGCAAGGGAAACAAAAGCAAAAATAAACTAAAAAGCTTTTGCACAGTGAAGGAAGCTATCAACAAAATGAAAAGGCAGCCCCCTGAATGGGAGAGAATATTTGCCAATGGGGTTAGTATACAAAATATACAAAGAACTCATATAACTCAATGTCAAAAACTATCTGATTAAAACATTGACAGAGGACCTAAATAGACATTTTTCCAAAGAAGACATATAGATAGTAAATAGCCCCATGGAAAGGTGCTCAACATCACGAATCATCAGGGAAATGAAAATGAAAATCACAATGCAATCTCCTCACACCTGTCATAATGGCTATTATCAATAAGACAAGAAATAACAAGTGTTGGGGAGGATATGGGGAAAAGGGAACCCTTGAGCCCTGGTGGCCACTTCTGAGTAATTTTTCAAAGAAAACAAAAACACTAGTTAGAAAAGATATATGCACCAGCACGTTCATTGCAGCATTATTTACAATAGCCAAGATATGAAAGCAACCTGAATATCTCTTGATAGATGAATAAAATGAATAATTTTATAATATATAATGGAATATTACTCAGCCATAAAAAGGGGTGACATCTCATGATCTGTGAAAATAGAGGGGCGTGCTGCGATTCATGGGGTCACAAAGAGTCGGACACAACTGAGCTACTGAACTGAACTGAAGAGGGTACTTGCTAAGTGAAATAAGTCAGAGAAAGAAAATATAGCATGGTATCACTTGTATGTGGAATCCAAAAAATAAAACAAATGAACAAACAAAATAGAAATAGGCTCACAGAAACAGAGAACAAAATGTTGGTTGCAGAGGGGAAGAGGGTAGGAGGATGAGTAAAAGAGATGAGGGACATCAAGAGATACAAGCTTCCAGTCATAAAATAAACAAGGCATGGGACTTCCCTGGTGGTCCAGTGGTTAAGACTCCATGCTTCTAGTGCAGGGGGTATAGGTTCGATCCCTGATTGAGAAGCTAAGATCCCACAGGTGGTGTGGACAATAAATAAATTAATTAAAAAATAAACAATCACAGGGATATAATATACAGTACTGGGAATATAGTCAATATATTATAATTTTGCATGGTGACAGATGCTAACTAGACTTATTGTGGTGAACATTTTGTAATGTATAAAAATACTGAGTCACTATGTTGTACACTTAAAACTAAGCTAAGTGTAAATTAATTACACTTCTATTAAAATTTTATTAAATTAAAATATACAGACTTTTTAGTAAATTAGATATTACTGCACATNAAGGGGAAGAAGTGACATCAGTCAACAAAACTTAACAGTTGGAACAGAATTCATTCCAGTCTGATAAGTAAGTCTTTAAAATAAGTATGTGCTAAATGTATTTAAAGGAGTGAATTAGGAGACTACCCTGGTGGTCCAGGTTAGGACTCTGAGCTTCCACTGCAGGGGTACAGGTTCAATTCCTGGTTGGGAAACTAAGATCCCGCATGCTGTGTAGCATGGCCAAAAAAGAAAAAAAGTAAGCCAGAAAGAAAAACACCAATACAGTATACTAACGCATATATATGGAATTTAGAAAGATGGGGATGATGACCCTGTATTCGAGACAACAAAAGAGACTCAGATCTATAGAGTGAACTGTTGGACTCTNAGCCAAAGAGGTAAATTAAGGTATGATTTCCACGAAAATAAAATGAATTACAAACCAAAAGAAAAAGGGAAATAAAACAAAATCAGGTGAAAACTAACCAATTAAAGATTCTAGAAATGAAAGTACTGAGTGAGATTAAAAAAGGTAGTAGTTAGGATAAACCATAGAACAGACAAGAGAGAACAGGTAAATTATTGTTCTTATACACTGCTAGTGGTATTTACATATGGTAATGGAAAAGAATGAAATAATAGCAGTGAATCTCACAAAGCGAATGTTGAGTGAAAGAGACCAAAGTTTCCATACTGTATTACTCAGTCTCACTCTTTTGTATTATTAACATATAAACTATTAAAAACATGCAAAACTAACTCTGGCGTTCAGGGTTGCACATTTAAGTGTTAGAACTATAAAGAAAATAAGAAAGTGGTTACAATAAAAGTCAAGGCAGTGGTTACCTCAGGGGAAAGGAAAGAGGCTGTGATTGGGAGTGGCACATAGTGGGTTCCTGGCAGTTCTCTGTTTTTTGGCCCAGGTGAGGTTACATGGGTCTTCATCTTTAATATTTCTTTTTCTGGCTGCGCAGCATGTGAAAACTTAGTTCCCTGACCAGGGATCAAACCCAGGCCCCTTGCAGTTAAAGTGTGGAGTCTTAATCACTGGACTGCCAGGGAAGTCTCACATGGGTCTTCTTTAATAATAACATGCTAAGCTGTACATTGATGGCTTATGCATTTTTCTCTACATGTTTTACATTTCACAATTAAAGTGTTTTTGTTTTGTTTGTTTTAAAGAGAAAATCTTGAAATGTAGATACTGAGAAACTCAGCAGGGATACAGCACAGAGAAACAAAGAGATTAAAAACATATAAAATGGCAGTTAAGAGTCATGGAGGATTGGTTGGAAAGTTCCAATATCCAGACAATAGCAATTCCAGAAGAGGATGGAGGCAATGGTAGAGAAGCAATATTTGAAGAGAGAATTGCTGAGAATGTTTCAGAACTGAAGACAGACTTGTATCCAAGTACCTAACAGAATAAGTAAAAATAAATCTAAACTAAGGCATATCATAGTAAAACCATGGAATGTCAATGATAAGGATATAAAGTTTAAAAACTTTTATATCAGGGCAGCCAAGGTCTGATTGGCAGCAAAAAATGGTCAGAAGGGATGTAGCTACAAAAACTGAGATTTTTATATCCACTCCAGAGAGAGGGCACAATGAAGAGAAACCTATAAAGAATAGGATTACTACCCCAGATTCTATGAACTTTCAAAGGTTGTCCCTCAGCAAGAAAAACCTGTTGGTGGTAAATGGGACATAAAAGGTCTGGGACCAAAGAAATGATACTGGACACAGAAATTGATAAATATGTCAATTAATATGATTTATGATTGACTGAAAATAGTATCAATTACTGTATGTTTAAAAAAAGGGGGAAATGAAAATTGTAAATTCCACAACATGACTGCTGGTGGAGATGGTAGGTATAAAGCATTCAAGGTCCTCATCATGGTTGGATGGTTATTAAAATATTAAACAATTATAAACACTCTTAGAAAAACTATATAATTATTATTTTGAAAGTACTACTAAAAAACCCCCAAACAACAATTAGAAATACCTTATGTTTGTTTCTTCCTAGTCAGCAGAGGTATAATGAAAGAAGACTAAAATCTAAGAGGGGTAGGCATAGTTTCTGTTTTCAAAAAAGGTACTTTAAAACATTTTTGTTTATTTATTTATTTTGGCCTCACCAGGTGGCTTGTGGGATCTTTGTTCCCTCACCGGGGATTGAAACTCTGCCCCTGGCAGTGAAAGCATGGAGTCCCAACCACTGGACCACCAGGGAATTCCCCAAAGAGAATACTTTTGAAAGTAAAGAAAGTTACTTGTTGACACCTCAGATTGCAAAGCCTAGCCAAAATCTGTCAAATTACAGAAATGAGTATTAAATACCTGCTTTATAAGCACTTTCCCCAAAAATGAAGCAGGGCAACTAGGTGGAACTTGCATGAATTCACTGAGAAAAAGTTATACCAACCTAGCTTGATTCTCTGCATTCTTTTTTGATTTTTAAAAAAATGTTACAAAATTTTTGTGAAAAGAATTAGAAAACATGGAAAAGAAATTCTGTTATTAACAAACTAGTGAGTGTGTGTTATGGCTGAGTTGCTAGGTTAGCAGAAGGGTGCGACATATGGAGGATGCAGTGAGAAGAACACTGGACTGGGGAGACTGAAGCCCTGAATATTCAGATATATAAGAAAGGAGATGGTCCAACGGGGCAGCCTAGGCATCTAGACTCTGATGTCCAATAATGTGGATTTGCATCAAACTACCTTGGCCAAAAGACTCCAGTTTCACTTGCCTTCTTCACACATGAAACAAGGGGATAGCAGGGTGTAGCGAAGCCTGTTGTCATCTAATCCACTGCTTCCCTCAGCTTTAAAATTCTATGAAACTAAAAAAAATTACATGAATCAAACCAAAATCATATGGTAATATATATGCTGGTGCTCTGTGACAACACGGAGGGATACAGTGGGGAAGGAGGTCGGTTCAGGATGGAGGAGACGCATGTATACCTATGGCTGATTCATAGTGATGTATGGCAAAACCCATCACAGTATTGTAAAGTCATTATCCTCCAATTAAAATAAATAAATTAAAAAAATCATAAAGCTAATGTGTTAAGTCTCCAGATAAGACAAAACTGGAAGAGTAAGGGTGAAGAATGAAAAAGCATTCAGACTTGTGTCAGAACTGGCTGAAATCACGATCATGAAATTTAATAGGAAGAAACAAAGACCTCAATTTAGATGAACAAAAGATCGTCTCTGCAAATATTAATACAAAATGGCATAGACGTGGCTTGATAATTCATTCAAAAAGAGCTAGATATTTTAATATATGCTCTTGGAGCCAATGATATGGTGGGATGATTAGACTAAATTAATGAACTCTCAGGCTAGAGTAGCAGAAACAGTGTTTATGGTCATGGAGGCACAAATCCCACAGTGGGCATATTTCATTTTATTATTTTTTAAACATTTATTTGTTTGGCTGCACAGGGTCTTAGCTGCAGCATTTGGGATCTAGTTCCCTGACCAGAGATTAAACCTGGGCCCCCGGCATTGGAGCTTGGAGTCTTAACCATTGGACAACCAGGGAAGTCCCAGGAATACCTTATTTTACTGTGCTTCCCAGATACTAGGTTTGTTTGTTTCCCCCACAAATTGAAGGTTTGTGGCAACCCTGCACAGAGCAAGTCTACTGGTACCATTTTTCTAACATTTGCTCACTTTGTATCTCTGTGTCACATTTTGGTAATTCTAGAAATATTTCAAATTTTATTATTATATTTGTTAAGGTGATCTGTGATTAGTGATTTTTGGTGTTACTACTGTAATTGTTCTGGGGTGCCACAAATTGTTCCTATATAAGACAGCAAACTTAACGATAAATGTATATGTTCTAACAGCTCCACCAACTGGCCATTCCCCATTTCTCTACTTCTCCTCAGACCTCCCTATTCACCGAGATGGAACAATATTGAAATTAGGCGAATTAATAACCCTACAATGACCTCTAAATGCTCAAGTGAAAGGAAGAGTCCCATGTCTCACTTTAAACCAAAAACTCAATAGAAATAATTAAACTAATGAGGAAATAATATCTAAGGCTGAGACAGGCTAAAAGCTAGGCCTCTGGCACCAAATGGTTAGCCAAGTTTTGAATGCAAAGGAAAACTTGAAGTAAATTAAAAGTGCTATTCCAGCGAACACATGAATGATAAAGAAGTGAAACAACTTTACTGCTGATATGGAGCAAGTCTGAGTGATATGGATAGATCAAATGAACCACAACATTCCCCTAAGCCAGAGCAAGGGCCTAACTCTCTTTAATTTTATGAAGGCTAGAAGAGGAGAGAAAGCTTCAGAAAAAAATCTGGAGCTAGCAGAGGTTGGTTCACGTAGTTTAAGGAAAGAAATTGTCTCTGTAACATAAAAATGCAAGGTGAAGCAGCAAGTGGTGATATAAAAGCCACAGCAAGTTATTCAGAAGATCTAGCTAAGGCCATTAATGAAGGTGGCTACTAAACAACACATTTTCAATGTAGATGAAATAGCCTTATATTGGAAGGAAAGACATCTGAGACTTTCACAGCTGGAGAGAAGTCAATGTCTAACTTCAAAGCTTCAGAGAACAGGCTGTCTCTCTTGTTAGGGGCTAATGCAGCTGGTGACCTTAAGTTGACGCCAATGTTCATTTATCACTCTGAAAATCCTAGGGTCCTTAAGAATTACAGTAAATCTATGCTGCCTGTGCTCTATAAATGAAACAAGAAAGCTTAGATGACAGCACATCTGTTCACAACATGAAGTACTGAATATTTTAAACCAACTGTGGAAACATAATGCTCAGAAGAAGATTCCCTTCAAAATATGAAGGGAACTGACAATGTATCTGGTCACACAAGAGCTCTGATGGAGATCTACAATGAGATTCATGTTGTTTTCCTGCCTACTAATGCAACATATGGGCTTCCCTGATGGCTCACAGATAAAGAATCTGCCTGCCAATGCAAGAGATGTGTGTTCGACCCCTGGGTTGGGAAGATCCCCTGGAGAAGGAAATGGCAACCCACTCCAGTATTCTTGCCTGGAGAATCCCGTGGAGAGAGGAGTCTGGTGGGATACAGTCCATGGGGTCACGAAGAGTTGGACACGACTAAGTGACTAAACAACAACAACAACACATATACATTTTGCAGCCCATGAATCAAGGAGTAATTTTGAATTTCAACTCTCACTGTTTTAAGAAAGACAACTTGTATGGCTATAGTTGGCATAGACAGTGATTTCTTTGATGAATCTATCCTGGGCAAACTATAATGAAAACCTACTAGAAAGGATTTACCATTCTAGATGCCAAAAGAACATTTGTAATTCATATGAAGAGGTCAAAATTACATTAACCAGTACAACCAGAGTTTAGAAGAAGTTCACTCCATCCCTGATGGATGACTTTGAGAAGTTCAACACTACTTCTAGGAAGTAACTAAAAATAATGAGAACTAGAATTGGAAATGGAGCTTTTTTGTGACTGAATTGTTGCAATGTCATAAAACTATAGCGACTGAGAAGTTTCTTCGCATTCTTACAGATAACACTGTGATTTTCATTAGCTTTGAATGTCTGCTTCCCTGGTGGCTCAGACGGTAAAGTGTTTACCTGCAATGCGGGAGACCCAGGTTTGATTCCTGGGTCAGGAAGATCCCCTGGAGAAGGAAATGGCAATCCACTCCAGCACTCTTACCTGGAAAATCCCATGGACGGAGGAGCCTGGTAGGCTACAGTCCATGGGGTCGCAAAGAGTCAGACACGACTGAGCGACTTCACTTTCACTTTGAATGTCTGTCATATTATCTATACTGATTGAAATGTACTTACTTCTAATGCATAATATACGGGTTTATCTCTGCCGAGTTTGTAAGCCACTGTGGTCAGAAGGCCATGTTCAGAAAATACACACTGTAGGAAAGAGAAAAAGAGTTTATAGCCAGGAAAACACAAAGACAGCATAAGATTTTTAAAGCAAAAATGATCTAGTTATAATTCAATAAACATGACAATTTAGAAAATATATCTTAAAAATCAAAATTACCAGTATTAAGAACAAAACACTTAGGAGACTGGGATATATACACACACACTACTATATATAAAATGGATAACTAATAAGGATAACTAATAG
>SJYQ01008278.1:214453-243309 GCA_006410935.1 Redunca redunca
AAGCCCTGATAAAAAATTTTTAAAAAGCTGCTGACTCAAAAGTTACTTAATAGCAAATTATGTTGAAGTATTATTATTTATATGAAGTTAAAGAAGACTTCCATGAATCTTTTAATTTGAAAAACACCAACCTTACGGCCTGTATTACATAGTAAGAAGCAGCCTGTTCCATACCTACAGTTAGGGGAAGAATGAACAGTAGGACAATTTTATTAAAAGTAAATGCTGAAACGTTAATAATACAACATTGACATTTAACATAGAACAATAAAAGAAATGAAATTTTTAGAAAAGTTCCAAAAGTTAACAAATATCACATACACTCTTGGAATTATGTTTTAAAGAACAGTCTAGGGACTTCCCTGGTGGCCCAGTGTAAAGAATTCTCCTGCCAGTGCAGAGAACACTGGTTTGATCCCTGGTCTGGGAAGACCCCACATGCCACAGGGCAACTAAGCCCATGTCCTACAACTACTTAGCCCACACGCCTCAAAGCCCGTGCTCTGCAACAAGAGAAGCCACCACAATGAGAAGCCCAAGCACCACTAGAAAGTAGCCCCCACTTGCCACAACTAGAGAAAGCCTGCACAGCAACCAAGACCCAGCATGGCCAAAAATTAACAAACAAATATTTTAAAAATATGTGTTTCCTTAAAAAAAAAAAAAGTCTAGATGAAAATGTACTTAGTGGAATCCTAATGGAAAAACTCAACATTCAAAACACTAAGATCATGGCATCCAGTCCCATCACTGCATAGCAAATAGATGGGGAAAAAATGGAAACAGGGACAGACTTTATTTTCTTGGGCTCCAAAATCACTGCAGATGGTGACTGCAGCCATGAAATTACAAGATGCTTGCTCCTTGGAAGAAAAGCTATGACAAATCTAGACAGCGTATTGAAAAGCAGAGATATCACTTTGCCTACAAAGGTCCATATGGTCAAAGCTGTGGTTTTTTCCAGTAGTCATGTAGGGATGTGAGAGCTGGACCATAAAGAAGGATGAGCGCCAAAGAATTGATGCTTTCAAACTGTGGTGCTGGAGAAGACTCTTGAGAGTCCCTTGGACTGCAATGAGACCAAACCAGTTAATCCTAAAGGAAATCAACTCTGAATATTCATTGGAAGGACCAATGCTAAAGCTGAGGCTCCAATACTTTGGCCATCTGATGCAAAGAGCCGACTCATTGGAAAAGACCCTGATGCTGGGAAAGACTGAGGGCAGGAGAATGGGGTGGCAGAGGATGAGATGGTTGAATGCCATCACCGACTCAATGGACATGAGTTTGAGCAAGCTCCAGGAGTTGGTGATGGAAAGGGAAGCCTGGCGTGCTGCAGTCCATGGGGTCGCAAAGGGTTGGACACGACTGAGTGACTGCACAACAATGAAAAAATGCAAGTATAGTATTTGGAGTTTAATCGTAACCCAGGTTCATGTTTATATTAATCAAATAGCACTGAGTTACAATACATCCTAAATTCTCTCACAGTTACATCTCTACTAATCCACGTGGAGTGCAACATCATGGCTAATAGCCATTCAGCAATGGGGCAGGCCGGCCTAGCTCCATCATTAGGCAGCCGTAAACCTCTGGCGTGGAGAGGGTGTAGGTCCAGCATGGGGGAAATGTGTAGCTGGACTTTGGCACAGGAGTATCTAGAAGGGAAAAGCTATTGCTGGTCTATCTTCTCCCTTTCCTACGCAGGATAGGGTGTTCTAACAGTGCTCAGAGAGTCAGAGCCAGCACGTAGCACAGCTGGCAGGGAAGAACTGAATTTACTTTGTGGCGGCCTTATCAGCAAAAGCTTTGGACTCTGCAACAAATCTGGCACTTGGACATGCATGAGTGGTTCTGAATTGTGCCGAGCAGATAAGTGGTTCAAGCTGATATCAGCAAGGATCCCACGGCAACACTTTTCAAATGAGTTGGCTGTCATCTCTGGTTCACCACAGCTGTCCTAACCTGCCTGGGATTCCCTCCCCACAGGCCTTGCTGCTGTGCTCTGCGACATTCATTAGCCCAGGTGGGAGAAGGGGGAAGGCTCAGCCCAGGGGTGTGCAGGCAGATCCCAGTAGATGCTGCTATTAATATCAGTCAGTGCTAAGCCAACAGACCCCACTGGCTGTGTTTGTCTTATGGAGCAAACAGAAAGCGGGCAATTTTTTTCTGAAAAACATCTTTCCAGGAACCACTGATGTGAAGAAGAATTCGCCCAAACCATCCATCTCTTTTGCTTGATTCAAGCATGATTGTGGGCTGCTTGATGACCAGCCGGCACATTCAGGGAGCATGGCATCCATCAGTATCTACCTCAGTTTTCAAAGACACCAGTCAAATAACACTAGGTTCAGGTAATAATACATTTATGGAGTCAAAACACAAAAATCTCTATACCTTTTCACTTCTGTGATGCTGAAAAAGCTAAATATTTTAAATCAATCTCCATGAACAAATATTCATAAAAGTGGAAGTTAATTATCTGTTCCATACTTTATAAAGGAGAAATCTGTACTGATTTAGTCCCCATATAAACACTATGTATACTGAACAGTAGTGTACAAGTCCTAAATTACGAAATTGACACAGAGGCTCAAGGTACTTCATAGAAGTAAATTCTTAAGTTCATGTACAGTTAATAAGTAATTAATGAGCATTATCAACACATGAAGAGACTTCGCTACATTTAGGCCACAGCATTTTTTTTTTTTGGTGGCTGAACAGTATGTGGGATCTTAGTTCTCCAACCAAGGATAGAACCCATGCAGTAGAAACTCAAGAGTCTTAACCACTGGACCACCAGGGAAGTCCCTAGGCTACTGCTTTCAAAGCCATATATAGGCAATTATTTTCCTCTTAAATTTTATTTATTTTTTTCTTCCCAGTCATCAAAAATATATGGGTTTTTCAGCATTTATATGGTCTACCAATCCTTTCTCAAGATTCTACTGTGTTCAGACAGTGGGGGTGGTGGGGTGGGAGTGTGTGAGCAGTCCTAGTTGAATCTGTGGAAGAGGCAGGAGGCCTCTGCTACTACACTTAGAGCCTCTGGGAGAGAGGAGGCATTTAAAACACTAGCTTAAATTAAAAACACAAACGAACAAAATTCCCCAAAGTTGGAAAGATCCTATTAATCTAACAAACTGTCTACTTCACTCCCCCTTCCTGGATGGTTGCCTTTTTGCATAGCACATTCTGTCCTGCTGTCTCCATCTTCTACTTACCTGCATCTCTTCTGACCATTTGTAACCTGGCTTCCATCTTGAGCATTCTATTAAAGCTTCATTCTTGGAGGTCACTACCGAAGACCTGATTTCTATGTCCTTTTTGTTCTATTTTGCACTGCTGACCCTGGTAGAGTCTTAAATAGAGACCCTGAATCTCCACATTAATGACTCACTACATTCTATTTGTCTGAATTCTCCATCCACTCATCACTTCCTTCGTCTAAATATGTCCTCTACCTATATAGTTTTTCTTGGTAATTTCATCAATTCTTATTGCTTCAAAAATCACCGCTAAATATGGGAAACTCAAAATCTATACTTCTATACTACATTCATTCCCCATGACCATGTATGTATAATGTATAGCCTACCAGTATCACCAACGTATCCCAAACACAAAGTCTTCTACTTGAACCCATTCCATACTTTGGCTACGTCTAACCACTGGGACCAGGTGACTAGACTCCATAACTGCTTCCTGTCTCGTGTTCCTCTGCAGTGCCATGGACATCCACCCATACCTCCATCTCAGTCCTCCTCATCCTTCTTAGTCCTTGTTGCTGTTACTGAGATGCTGTAGCCACCTCCATGTCCTCTCTGCCTCTAGTTTTTCCTCGCTTTATTTTTTTTTTAATTAGTTATTTATTTTTGGCTATGCTGGGTCTTCACTGCTGAGCGGGCTTTATCTGGTTGCAGCAAGTGGGGGCTACTCTCTAGTTACAGTGCTTCTCTTGCTGCAGAGCACAGGCTCTAGATGCGGGAGCTTCAGTAGTTGCAGTATGTGGGCTCAGTAGTTGTGGCTCCTCAGCTCTAGAGCACAAGGTCAGTAGTTGTGGCACAGGGGCTTAGTTGCTATGCGGCATGTGGGATCTTCTGGGATCAAGGATCAAACGTGACTCCTGCATTGGCAGACAGATTCTTTACCACAGAGCCACCAGGGAAGCCCTCTCCTCACTTTAACCCAGGACTGCCATATCATTAATGAACAGCTCCAGTCATCTCTGAACAGCAGTCCCCAAACCTTCAGGAAGTATCCCATTGCCTTCCAGAAAAGAAAAAAAAAAACTCCTTACTCTGGAATTTAGGGTGTCACACCACCTTAGCCTTATTTCCCCACAATCACTTCCCTATCCAACTGTTCTCTACATTCTCTAAATAAAGTTTTCCATTTCCTTATTTGCATCTTAGTTCAGTGTTCCACGTGTTCACCAATACTGCTCAGTCTTCAAAATGTCTCACTACTAACAATCTTTGTGATTTTTCTTCCATCCCTTTGAAACCCAACAGCAGTACTTCCAAGTTTCTTATGGCACATAAGTTCTGATCTATACTATGATGATCTGTATATCCGTGATCTTTTCCTTCAGGAAGAGAAACATGAGCCAAAGATCTTACAATTCTTCCCCTCTTACAACCTGCAAGGGCTGCTGAGGTACTCAGCCTGCCCTCCCTAACTTAAATCCCGCATTTCCGGAATTGGCTGATAATGCTTAAGAGGGAAGGGAGCATAAACAGAAACAAAATCAACTTTGTGCAACTTTACTGGGCACCTCCCATATGCTCTACAGTGTCAGGTACTTGCCAAAGAGAGATAGCATCTGCTTTACTAGCATTAGGGTGCCAGGCAGAGGAGGAAAGAAGAGGGCAATGGGGATAGCCTACTTTTCTATCTATCATTTCTCTGACTCCTGACTTAGCTACCTGGAATCCAGAATTCAAAGAATATGTTTCTAGACCCACAGGATACCATGACCTGAGAAGAATTTCCCTATCTCTCCTCTCAGAAAAACTGTCACCCAAATGTCACACTTTTGCATGAAGACTTCTGACTCTACTAGAGTATAAGAACACTACATCTAAAATATAGAGACATTCCGTTACTGACAAAAAGGAGAATGTAAGTACTGAAGTTAACATTAATGAGAGAATTAGAAAATGCTCAACAGGACTTCCCTGGCAGTCTGGAGGTTAAGACTCCACACTGTCACTGCAGGGGGTGTGGGTCTGACCCCTGGTCGGAGAACTAAGATCCCACATACTGTGGGGTGTGGCCAAAAAAAGAATCATCAAGATAAAAACCATTAAAGGCAGACAGCCTGCTGCCAGGGCTATGGAAATCTTTTCCACACGGGACAGTAAAGTATAAAGGTCAAGTGCCCTAAACTGAATCAGCTGGATTCGGATGCAAAGACTGCTTTCCTCACTTATTAGCTTAACTTCTCTGAGTATCTGTTTTTCTCATCCTAAAGTGGGAGTCATCGTATGTCTCTTATATATGGGGCTTGTTATAGACTACATGTGTGACTATTAAGAAGATGAGATGAAAAGAAAAATGCACAAAATCTCTACTTCTGTCATTCCTTCTGCTTTGTGTTGAAGCAGAAACTTCAAATGACGGAGAGAAAGCATAGTGCCAGAGAAATAACTCTGAAAAATCCCACAAAAATATGACTTTGAAATTACTGAGAAAGTCTTGTGCTGGAAATATATGTTGAAAATTAGAGTTTCATCATGGCTTTCTTCCCTCTGCTCAGCTTCCCTCCAACAACCTCTGCAAAGGGCAAGAATACTTTATTTGTTATTATTAAAAATTTTTTTTTAATTGTATTCATTTTGGCTGCCTGTATGGCATGTGGGATTGTCACGTTCCCTGACTAGGGACCGAACCCATGCCTCCTACATTGGACATGTAGAGTCTTAACCACTGGACCACCAGGGAAGTCTGTCCCAAGGCAAAAATACTTTAAACCAGCATTTAGTTTCTGTATGGGAAAGGTTTGAATTTTATAAATTAAGGTTTTCACAAGCTTCATCAGTGTGTTTACGTATGCCATGGTTTGATTTATGTGAAGGAGATGAAGAAAAACAAATGGCAAAAAGTGTAAACATATATAACTGTATTGGCACTCTTGAACTATTAATTTTCAGTCTGGAGAAACTTCAAAAGCTTTTCCTCATTCCAAACACCAAAGGGAAAAACAAACAAACAAGACCCCGTTGGTTTGCAGGTCTATTTCTTAAAACTCACGTGTTTTTGGCTTGTCCATCTTGGAAGCACATTTGTCCCACCAACGCAGCAGACTGGTCTCCCAAACACTGAAAGGATATATGACAATAAAGAATACTAAGATAATATTATCCATTTTCTTTTTAGGAGAGCCATAAGATTTATTTTTCCTTCTTCATTTAAGAAGGAGCGAACTGCCTTATATTCTTTGCATTACCTCCATTTGGCCATTGCCCTATGTGTTAATGCTCCGAACAGGGATAGGAAGGGAGAGTTAGAATTAATTTACTCAACAAAAATTCTTAATAGCCCACACTCCATCCCGTCAAAACAAGAATTAGCCAATCCTTCTGCTCTTACTTATTTTCCATAGTTAAAGAAGGAACAGATCGATTAAGGCAAGCCAGAACATGAAAGGGGGTGGGATAGGGAGGTGGTAGGGAGATGTTTGGTGATGAAACTTACCCCAGATATTGGCACACCTTCCAAGGCCCCAGCTTTCTAATGAAATTGTAAAAAAGGATTATGAATAATCACAAATTTGGCTTTACTAACATAACTGTAATAGAAATGAACACAAATAGCAACATGCCAGAGCATGTGGGCAGACAAGACAAAGCAAGTGTTTCAACTACATGAGTGGTTCAGAGAAAGAGATACTAGCAATATTCCTTGAAGAGACATGGACATGAAACAATGGACAGGGAGCCAGGAGATGCAGGATCGACTCCTGGTTAGTTAGTTAGTTAGTCACTGAGCAGGCTGCCAAAACTTCTCTATACCTCAATTTATTCATCTACAAAATGGGCCTGAGCTTATATGAATGCCACAGACCATTAGTTCTTTGCTATTATTGCTGTTACTATGAACAGACTAACACATCCTTCATAATGAACACAGAGCTATCAAACCAGCACGGAACATGTTTATATTGGAAGGCTGAACTTTACCAACTGTTCTTCCTACCCAAACTGCTCTTGATAAATAAGAAACAAGAGAGAGGTTCAGGTATGGGGCATTATTTGTTCATAGCCAACATCATTCTTCAAGTTTTGATAAGCAAGAGTTAATTTGTGTCATGAATAGTGGTTTTGATTTTGAGCCAGTATGGCTAGCACTCTAAGGAAAAAATGAGATTTAAGTGACTGTGAAGTTTACCAAACTTAATTTTGAAAAAAACACTTACACTAATACAAACCAACAGGTATTGATATCAAGGAATTAGGGGAAAGGAATATGATCCCCAAAGTACCTGTGATGTATTGGATTGGCTTAAAAGTTCATTCGGGTTTTTCCATACCATCTTACAGAAAAACCTGAACAAACATTATGATAAACCTGATATTAGGAAGAGGACCAAACAGAAGCTTTCACCTGACCTTTCAGTCTGCCATTTCTCTGGGAGCTTTGGGTTCCCCCTCTGTGATAGGGAGGGGAAGAAGAGAAGCCACCTCACACAGCTATGGTTAGGAAATAAGAGCATGCATGTAGAAACCATTCACAAAATAGAAAACACCCACTAGATAGTGGGGTAATATTTTCTTTCTTTTATGCTTTTGGGTTAATCCAAGACCTTTTATTTACTGTATATATTCTTGGACAATCTGAACCTGGCTTATAAGTGAAAGTGAATCAGGAAACCTAGAGACTGGATATGTAAGGTATTCAGATACTGGAAGAAGTCTTCGCTTACACTATTCAAGTTATTATCAAACTACCAGCAGAATCTACTATGTGCGGTCAGGCACGGAAAGCACTCTTTTTTGTTTACAGGGAGGGGGTCCCTGGAGGATTCCTGGGAATATTCTCTGGTGAAGCATGCAGAAAAAGTGACAGTGCATTTCCAACTAACTGGTCTGAAAGGTTGGGCAAGATGTCATTTAAGAGACGTAGAGAACATCTAAAAACTATACTTTATTTCCCTATTATGCTACAGCCCAAAAGCACATCACAACTGTACTTTGTAATAGGGACCATCAGAATTTCTCATTTCAGAAAACTATCTTAGTCTTTTATTTTGAAACATCACTCCTAGTTTTATGGAGGACTTAAAAAGTAACAAATAAGATTATGTTTTAATAATAACTAAAGCTTCATTAGAGCTTATAATAATTTGGAGGGTCATGGAAGAGTCTCGATTAATTTGCTGAGTAAATGGATTTCTGCTTATCTAAAACTAAATGGAAATGCACTGTATCTTTTCCAAATGAACGGGTAGCATCATTGGTGGGCAACCTACTCACCGGGCTATGAGAGATTTTCTATAGTCAGCAAGGGGGAGAGAGGGGGACAGAAGGATAATAGTTTAAATGCAAGAGAAAACTAGGCCAGTTAAATGTTTTTTCAACCATCCTCTGAAACTGTTTCTCAAGAACAGTTTTTTTTTTCCTCTGACCCAAGTCAGTTTATAGGTAGCTATGAAATTATCAAAGCACTTTTAAACTGTAGATAAGCAATGATTATGCTTCTCTTAAAAAATGCCATGTTGCCTTAAAAGGCTTTATTATAAATGAAACACTTAAGACTTCTTGCTTAAGTTTTAACCAGAACACTCGAGTATTCTAGTGTATTAAGTCTATAAGTAGACTAATATTCTTTATGAAATGTCCAAACATTATTTTTTGGTAATTAATCTTAGACTTTTCTTAATTTTTACCATACATTCTAGATTTTTGAACTTAAACACCAGTTCAAATCATCCTAGAGGTTTTCATTCCCGGTGTGTAATCAGAAATACTCAGCGATGCTATGTGTAATTTGTGCTTAGACTACTTCTGTGGGTTTCAATGAAAGCAACAGTAAAAATGCCCATGATGAAAACCAGTTTAATTAACAATCACAAATCAGAACAGACTCTTTGCTTTCAGCTTCTCTGCTAAAGTTGTGTTCAGGCTGACAAAGAATCTAATATGAGACATGGTCTGGCCATTAGAGGAGATTCAATAGGAAAAAGAATGCCACTAAAATGTGAGAGACCTTCCTATAAATTAAAAGCAAGCAACTCAACTACTAAACAATTATGTGGATTAAAAGAAGAAACTGGCTCAAATATTCCCTTATCACCTACCGCAGTTAGATTATCTCATCAATACTTTAAAATACTCAAAGAAAAGCCAATAAAGTTCATAGTATATAAAGTTTTATATGTAGTTTTATATAAAGTATACATAAAACATAAATTGACAAGAAGGACTCAAGAATTTGAAGTTATAAAACTACTTANTGGTGGGCTGCCGTCTATGGGGTCGCACAGAGCTGGACACGACTGAAGCGACTTAGCAGCAGCAGCAGCAACAGGCTTAGATATTTAACACTCTAACTTTACATACAGAAATCAATACAAAAGCAAAAGTACACAAAAAACAAAGTACTTTTATAAAGGAACCTAATTTTCCTTGAAGAATAGAGACAATTACTTAATTTGGCCTATTTATTATATATGCAGTAATAGTCTCTTACAGGGAGTCCAGTCTTGTGCTCTGTGGTGACCCAGAGGGGCGGGATGTGGTAGGGGAGGGAGGCTTGAAAGGGAAGGTGCATATATACATATTCGCATTGTTGTATGGCAGAAACCAGCACAACATTGTAAACCAATTATCCTCCAATTAGAAGAAAAGAGTATACAACATAGACTTGTATATTGTAGTTAAATATCAACAAAGTTTGGTGCTCCACTGACAATCTGAAAATAATAAAGATTTAGGTTATAGACAGGCAACAAATTGGAAAACTATCATGAGGGCAGAACACAACTCACTCGCAGAGCTCTTTATCCCATTCCAAAGAATGGATGTTGAAAAGCATCGTCCTGCTTGCATTTGTTACATCTGTACAATGGACACCTCCACTGGCTCCTCCTGTCAAGCTCTGGACAGAAGAACATGACATGTTAAATCTGTACTTATTTGAAATTTAATTCCTGAAAGCAGAGCTTTAAACTCTCTAATGTTAATACCCTTGGACCCGAACTACAAGGACTGCTGCTTTCTTTTATGTAGAAGCAGTGAGGAGTAAGAAAGGAACAGAAGTGCAGCAATGGCATCATGTGGGAACAGGGGAGGAAGGGAACAGCTCAGTGTGCTCCCTCGAGTGTCCTGCAGCTCACAGTTCAACATACTGCCTTACTCTGGCTCCAGGCAATGGTGAGAACTATTGTCCGAATTATTTCAACTGTGACTAAAACATATGAAAACTGCTGGCCATGAACACAAAGCATAGCGTGCCCTGGCCAAGACAGGGAGGGCTGGGGAAGGCGCCACTTCCTGATAGAGGGTTTTGTCTGATCTGCTCTGTGGATCTGGCAAGTGACAAGAGGGGCAATGTTCCTTTAACATTCCCCTGAATGTTGAAAAAATAATAATAATCCCACACTTACAGAAGTGTTTGCAAATGAAATTATATGTCTGGGATTTGCCTTAAAATTATCCATGGAGAGAAGGAGCGAGTATAGTGGGAACAAGTCTGGCCATAGCCAATGACTGTAGCTGACTCATTATTTTAGAGGTTCATGACACTATTCCCTCCACGTTTTGGGTGTATTTGAAAATACCCTTGAAAATAACTGAGAATAAGAAAGGCAGGGAGATAAGGAGAGGGAGGGAAGAGAAGATATGCATGTATCTGGGAAATGTTTGCTTCTACTCAATCATGTTCAGTTTAGGCAAGAAGATTATACATCAGAAATTTCCACTATGATTTTTCATATTGTGGCCTAATTAAGTAATAGTCACCTATGTGATGTTGAAAGCAAATGCTAAAAAGTAGTCCCAGGTGTATTACCAGGTTAAATAGTAGAAAATAGAAGAGATAATTTCTTCTAAGAAATGGCTAGTGGAAAAGAAATATAGTTAATCCTTGTGCAACACAGGTTGAAACTGTGCTGGTGTGCTTATATGTAGATTTTTAAAATAAAAACTATAGTATTACACAATCCGTAGATACAGACTGCTAACTATCTCTGGTGGGTCCTAGAGCCAGTCCCCTGCACGTACCAAAGGAGTGAATAATAGGCAAGGGATACAGGCAACTGAAATTTACTACTTGATAATTACCTAAATTAGTTATGCTAAAGGTAACAGACATGAGATATGGTTTTGGCAATCATCCTTCATTTTTACTGAAATAAGGCAAGAAAAAAATCAAAAGGAAGTAGCCAAAAGTGCCTCTCAAATGGCAGCTGAAATTTTCTGCTGTTTCTTGAGTGGCTTTTCTTAATGATGCTGCCAACTAAAAAGTTTGAAACTCTCCATAGAAAAAAGATAAGCAATTTAAAAATGTTTTCCATACATACGTGATTTTTAAACATACCCAAATAAGCCATGAATCAATGGTCCCAAAAAGAGCTCTATCTTCTTCAACGGCCTTTTGAACTTTTCTCACATTGTCGAGGAGCCAACGAAGCTTCACCGCACTGAAATAAGTGCTAAGTGGAAGGCCTGTCTTGGACTAAATACAGTTATGACATTCAGCCAGGAAATGAAATTCATAACAGCTTAAAATAAAACACCAAATCAAAAAGGTCAACAAATTACAAAATATGCAATGACCCTAAAGGCAATCTCAAAGTATTATGGATAAAAAACACTTTTCCTATCTCGTGGCACAGGAAAGCATGTTCATGAAAAAAAATCAGAGTGATATGTTTGCAGTTCAAAGAGCATCCATGTAGCAAGATAAAGAGAAAATTAAATGACACATACCCTGAAACCTAGATAGCTCAGCCACAGATGTTAAGTTTTGTGATAAGTTAGTATTACACACAGAACCTAGTCCAAAACCCTGCCTTTTATTTTATATTCAGTGAAATTAATATTTAAAACTATTGAAAAGAAGAGAGTGCAAGTTTATCAATTCATAAACTAATGACCACAATCAGAAGATTGTTTTAAGATAAATAAGACTTAACAAAAACAATATATTTGTGTGCTAAAAATATAAGAAATACAGAGTCAAACACACATACATATTCAGATAACATAAAATTGGTGGACAATAGAGCTCAAAGACACGCCAGATGAAAGCAACCCAAAGTTACTCTATTTAAGAAAGTAGTTGCCAGTTGAAATACAGTGTTGTACACATGAAACTTATATGATTTTACAAACCAATGTTACTTCAATTAATTTAAATAGTGTATGTATGTGAGTTTGCATAAATTCCACGAATACATTCAACAAAGGAAGAGTTAACTGAATAAAGGATAGAGGGTAGAAATGAAACACCAGTTTCCTTGAGAATGGATCCAGTCCACTCATTTTAGTTAGCATATTAAACACTATATTTAGAAGGGCTGGTGAAAGTAATTAAAAAAATACATCAAAATAATGCAACTATCTTTTCCTTCTCGATCCCCATTCTCATTTAGCACCTCACCTAACTGCAGGAAGTGATCCCTTTTCCTTCTCACCTCCCATGGATATGCGTAGTAAAAAATCTCTAACTGTTTAACACTGTTATGCAACCATGTAAGTTAAGAATCTTAGCTCAGAGTTTACTGTGAAAAGATCCATGCTGAAAAATTATAATAGAAATGACATATGGCCTTTAGAAATAATAGAAATAACATATGCTTCTTTCATTTGAGGGACCAAAGGTCATCCCACAAACCAAAGAGTATGGTAGCATATTAAAAAGCAGAGACATTACTTTGCCAACAAAGGTCTGTCTAGTCAAAGCTATGGTTTTTCCAGTAGTAATGTATGGATGTGAAAGTTGGACTATAAAGAAAGCTGAGCGCTGAAGAATTGATGCTTTTGAACTGTGGTGTTGGAGAAGACTCTTGAGAGTCCCTTGGACTGCAAGGAGATCCAACCAGTCCATCCTAAAGGAGATCAGTCCTGGGTGTTCATTGGTAGGACTGATGTTGAAGTTGAAACTCCAATGCTTTGGCCACCTGATGCAAAGAGCTGACTCATTTGAAAAGACCCTGATAATGGGAAAGATTGAAGGCAGGAGGAGAAGGGGACAACAGAGGATGAGATGGTTGGATGGCATCACCGACTCAATAGACATGAGTTTGGGTGGACTCTGAGAGTTGGTGATGGACAGGGAGGCCTGGCATGCTGCGATTCATGGGGTCACAAAGAGTTGGACACGACCGAGTGACTGAACTGAACTGAACTGTGGCTCAGCTGGTAAAAAATCCGCCTGCAATGCAGGAGACCTGGGTTCAATCCCTGGGTTGGGAAGATCCCAGCCCAGAATGGAAAGGCTACCCACTCCAGTATTCTGGCCTGGAGAACTCCACAGACTGTATTAGTCCATGGGGTCGCAAAGAGTCAGGCATGACTGAGTGACTTTCACTTTCACACCTTCACTTTCAGAATCAACAACCACAAGAAACTACCATTTAAGAGTCCCACTGACAAATATAAAGGGAATAAACCAAAAGCCCCAAACAAACAAAAAATCAAACAAAAAAAAAAACTCTGGAATTTCCTTTTGGATACTAGGAGAACTTGACCTTGCTAACAAAAGTACCTCACCTGTTTTAAAATTTTTCTCCCCATTTGTCTGAAGAGAGATCTATACAAGGACTGAAAACTAGGCAATTTTTTGGCATCTTCATATGAAGAAAATTGGAAGAGGAATTCACCTAAAGGCTGGAGTGTCTGCTACTTTCTCTCCCTGAGTCCAGATGTCTAAAACCTCAAAAGCACCCAGAACTTTCTTTGATGGATGGTGAAAAAGCAAGAGAGAAGGATTTGGAAAGCATGTGGAATTATAGAAGCACTCCCTAGGGAGTATGGTTTAAGCCACTGGGACACTTTATCATCCCCTCCTGCCTATTTATCTTGGAACATTATTTCTCCAATTCACCACAGGGCAAGGAAGACAGGTAATTATCTGTAGAGAAAGATTCTATAAATTGTATCAAATAACAATTGTGCAATAAGACAGAAAGCCTGGTGAAATCTCCAAGCTTTTTTTCTGTTAAATGAGCATTTTTAATAGCATATTTTTGAAGAGATCTCTTACCTTGACAAAGTTATTGTTTCCTGGGATTCTCTTACTAAGACTCTCAACAGTAGACTGGGTTCTTAGGTCAAGCCACACTATAGATCAAAACACAATAATAAATATGAAAAACTTGATTTAAAAAAAAATCAGACCTTAATGAAATCACTGTCAAGGATAGGAGACCAATTAGTTTCTATAAGCAATTAAAATGCTGTAGCTTACCAAAGACAGAAATTAGAAAATTAGAAATGAATGGGCATATTGTTAGAAGAGAGGATAAATTTATGAGGGAGAATTTAAAGCTTTTATGCAAAATTATAGACCAAGTTAGGAGAATAATACATACCTTTGGGTGCTGATTTTGTATCCTTCTTATAGAAAAAGATGAAAAACCTGTTTTGGATATGGACTTTCTATGTACACACGAGTGCAGAAAAAAATATAAATGCAAGGCAGGCTAGTTGCCAGGGCAAAATGCACAGTTTGGGATGACTGTACTAGGTATAAAAGGCTGTACCTTGGAAAAACTGGGTAGCAATTTGTGACAAAGTAGAGAACCTGACACTATTATAGAGGGAAAAAATTAGATTCATTTGCTTATGTACAGAATGCTTATTTATATTAAACTCTTTCAAAGTAGACTAGAATCCAGAATCATTACACGAATCATTTAAAGGTCACCATTCTTTCTCCTTGCTAGACTATAAAGTAAACTCTCCATTTTAACAGATCAACCTTGTTTTTACTGAGTAACTATCACTCTCTTTCTGATCTCCCTAGCAGGAAGTTGTGTTCTGCTTTATGACAGAAGGCTTGAGAAAGAGAACTTAAAGGGTATACAAAGCAATTGTGAAAGATAAATAATAGTATCAGCTGAGCTTTGTCAGATTTCAGTTCTGAAACAAACTTTTGTAACTTTGAATATGTGAGTGCTCAGTCGATATTTTTAGGCACTGACTATGCTCAGACGCCTCCTGAAAACAGTCTATTTAAAGGGCACCAGGAAGATCACACATGCTTGTCTGCTACCCATGTTAGTGCTGGCCGTTACTGTCTAGTTTGGTTCACCCTTAACTATACTATGCCTTTCTCTTCATTTAAAAACCAGTTACTTCCTGTTGTGGATTTTAATCAATTCTTTTTAATTACTTAAAGCATTATTTCCCTTGAGGGCAGTCTGTGCTTGATTTTGATGGTGGCTACTTTGCAGGAGAATTGAATCAGGGACTTCAGGATAGTATACTGCTGTGGTCCCCAATCTTTTTGGCACCAAGGACTGGTTTTGTGGAAGACAATTTGTTCCAGGACCAGGGAGGGGGAGAGGGGTGATGATTCAAGTGCAGTAGAGTTCGAGCTCCTACAAGAATCTAATGCTGTTGTTGATCTTACGGAGGCAGTAATGTGAGGGATGGAGAGCGGCTGTAAATACAGGTGAAGCTTTGCTTGCTTGCTTGCTTGCCCTCCATTCACCTGCTGTTGTGTGGCCCAGTTCCTAACTGGTCATGGACCAGTACTGATCTACGGCCTGGGGGTTGGGGACCCCTGCTATACTAGTTTCCAAAGTAAAAATCAAGGCTCTTCATCGCCAAGGAAACAGGAGGCAAAGAGGAAGCCCATGGAAATACACAGTCAAGCAATGACCTCCTGCCGGGATCTGTAGCTCTAATTCTCTTTACGAAACCACCCCTCCTTCAACCTCAGCCTGACATTCCACCCTACCCTCGGCTCTAGGATCTTGTCCCCAATGATTGGTTCAGGTGTAGTCAGATTAGCCTGCCTGAGATTTTTGTGCTTAGTCCGCAAGAGTCCCTGTTCTCAGCTCAGCTTGGGAGTGTGCAGCTGGAACCTGCTGTGCACTGGAAGAGAGCTGAACTGGCCACTTCTGGAGTGAACCTCAAAGAGACAGACTGGTGGGGGACCCAGGTGATACTGTCTGACTCAGATATCAAACAACACCTGAACAAAACTACTCAAAGAATTCCTGGTTTTTCCCCCTTATAACTTCATTTTAGTTGGGGCTGACTTTTCTATGACTTGCCCTGGGATGGATACAAGCCATTAGCAGAAGCATCATGGAGTCTCCAAGGTCTCCTGTGTCCAGGGAACATGGCAATCTATCCACTTGTCCACAGAGGCAGTGGTGTGTGACTGTGACCCAAGGGGACCTTCCTCAGAGGCAAGCAACCTTAGCAGGTGTTAATGACCAGACCAGAGTAGTTGGGCAAAGTAGAGGCATTCTAGAGAAAGGTTTTAAATCTGTGACAGGTAGAATTCACAAACACATCTCAATCCTCCATGTTTCAAACTACAATGGGCTAGGGGTTTAAAAATCAATGTAACTTTGATTACCTATGCAAAAAAAAAATGAATAAGATGGGTTAGGACGGAAAATGTCAATATTCACTGAACTCAGCAGGATAAATATTGACTTGTGAAACTTTGTTTTAGTTATGCTGGTTTGCTGAATCATGAGGTAAAATTTATTTTTTATCAAGGGACACTGCTCTAGGCTTTAGGCTTTTTTTGCTTACTGATCCAAAGCCTTCCAGATCAGCATTTTTCTATATTTTAATGGACACAAAAATTACTAGGGAGTTTAAAGATAAATCCCACTGCCAGAAATTCTAGGACAATAGGTCTGGGGAGGGGGCCCAGAAATTACACCTTTTAAATAGATGTCCTCTCTTTAAGAAACACTGTGAGACTCAACAGCAGTGGTTCTGATCCAGAAAGCACAGCTGAACCACCTGGAAAACTTTAAAATCACACATCCTGGTCCCTACATCAGAGGATTCTTATTTTATTTTTTTCCTTTTGTGGCCATGATGCATGGCACATGGCATGTGGGATCTCAGTTCCCCAACCAAGGAAAGGAACCCACGACCCCTGCAGTGGAAGTGTGGAGTCTTAACCACTAGGGAAGTCCCTGCAATGTAGGAATCTGGTTGCGAGTCCAGGCAAGGAGAGCCTGAGTCCTCCCACCTGTGTTATTCAATGGTCTGCTCAAGCTTGAGAACCTCTTTTTTAGGGCACGTTCTTTAGGACACTGAATCTGTTCCAATTGTTAATTTCAAAACAAAACTAGACACACCCTGATGATCAAGTGGCTCTGTGACTCTATTGCTCTAGGACAAGGACTACTTAAGTTAATGGAGCACCATGTTTCTCACTTAAAAGCCTCAAAGTACCCACAGTACTGGTATCTGGTACCAGTATCTGGTATCCACAGAATGAACCCCTCACTGAAGAGAGTCAAAACACTGGAGGTGAAATCTACATTTTTGACTTTGCTGCCAACAAGCTATGTGACTCAAGCAAGTCTCATTTCCCTTTAGGACCTGGGTTTCCAGAATATAAAATAAGGCAGTTTAGACTAGATGGTCTCAGAAGTCCCTCTCTTTCCATTATCCCATGATCACAGAAGGCTGGCAGAATTTTTGTTTTTATAACTCGAGTCTAAATTGATTAGAATACATGGAATGAATTAGTAAAACTGCCAAAGAGGAAAATGTCAGTGGTTGGTACACTACCAAGCAATACACAAATGCTTGAAATTAATTGAATTAAGAACAAAGGAAAATTAGAAAACTCATTAAAGGAGGTACGATGGCAGAATTACATGAGCAGAATAAGAGATCAAAAGCCAAAGAGAAGATCCCGAGCAGGAGGACTAAGCCCCATGTGGAGGTAATTTCTGAGAACAATCAGAAGAGGTGCTAGATCCAGAACCAACAGCAGCAGTCAATTTTCCCCAACACGTCTGAGTTGGAAGCTGGGGGCAAGCAAGAGCCAGAGCACCAATACCTGAGCAAGTGCCAGCAGCTGGAACTGAAGAGCCAGAGGGAACAACGGCAGCTGGATCTGAAGGACCAGGAGAAACTGGAGCAGCTGGAGCATTAGGAGAAATAATGGCAATTCATGCTAGAAATGGCCAGGTTCAAGGTTTGCGTTCTCTTCCTGACCATTTAGGACATGGTGGCTCACATGGGCAAGTTCATCAGTGAACAGTTTTCTAGCCATTTGAGTGTAGAAAAAGATAAGGAAGAGACATGGAGCAGAAGGGTAACAGGCTGTCCTGTCAGTCTCTGGTTCAATAGCATTTCCGGCTGGACAAAGATCAGGTCAATTCCTGCTTCTTGTTCAGATGACTCTTCCCTACCTGGCCACACAGTCTGTGTCCCACTTAGGAAAGTGGCTCAGTTGGTTACTGACTGCTGACCCGACCGCACAACTGAAATGCTGTGTGATGCAGTGAATGAGTGCATCACTAGGGGACGTATGAGTGGAATGTTCAGGGAACAGCTAGTTTCTGCAGAAGTGGGCAGGGCACCCATAGGAAGACAAGTTGCTTTGGGAAGGCAGTGCCCCAGGAAAGCACTTCCCTGGAAGGGTAGCCGGAGGTAAAGTCCACAGAAAGCAACAGCATGTCTAGAGGGAACAGGGAATTGCTCAGTCCCAAAGTGATTCAGAAAAACATCGGAAGGAAAACAAAGTCCAGAACACCATACAGCCTGTTTCTAGAAAACACGTCCCTTACTTAGACTAAATAAACTGGATTTAAATGGTTCCCACCACCAAATGAATAGGTTCCAAAAACCCAACTTGGGTGACCTGGAATTTGTCTTTGTATTAAATGAAGTCATATCCAATATATGTCTCACAGATTTAGTTTGTTCTGAAAAACAAAGTTTTAAGAGTAAGAAAAATGCAGCTGCCTCAAAGCCCATGGGTCAAGGTTAATTGAGTGATGTAGTAAAGAGTATAAGGGAAGAAATCTGTTTTAGAATATTTAGAAATTTGAATCAGTTTTAGTTAGTCATAACAATAGAAGGGAAATGTACCAAAGGGGGAAAAAAACCACACTAGATATCATCTAAATTATTTTCAGTTGACTAGAAGCAAAGGCAAATAATACAGCTCCTAGGGATGCATTGGAGAAGGAAATGGCAACCCACTCCAGTGTTCTTGCCTGGAGAAGCCCAGGGACAGGGGAGCCTGGTGGGCTGCCATCTATGGGGTCGCACAGAGTCGGACACGACTGAAGCGTCTTAGCAGCAGCAGCAGCAGCAGGGATGGAAATGAGATGCTACTGGCCTGACAGTGAGATAAAGTAAGGCCACAGGTTATGGAAGAACTAAGCAAGGACTGCTGACAGTAAGTTACACTCAATGTTATTGGGTTGCTTTCACCACAATGGACATTAAATCTAGGAAACCAGATTGAACTGCTATGTGTTATGGTAATTAGCCAAAAGTTAAGTGATAATAATTAAGCTGAGTATGAGGTCATTTACAAAGGGGAAGAGACCGTCCCTCAGCTGATGACATTTTCTGAAATCAGGTGGGGGCCAAAAGAAAAGTGGAGAGTTGGGGGAGGAGGCAGTGAATGAAAACATGTATGTCAAAATTTGGGGGCTGAAACCTATTTCAGCTTTTAGGTGTATAAATGTCAAGATGCCAATGGCTGATGTGAGTGCGTGTGACCCTAGGTAGGCTCTGCGTTTCCCTTAAGAAGGAACTGTTGTTTAAACCAGCCATTTCATCTGGCATTCCTGGACTGAAAAGTTCATCAGCCAATTCAGAATAGTGGCCATGTTCTGAACACTTACTGAAGCCTGATAGTCTGCTAGGCATTGTTTTAAGTGTCCTATGTGTATTAATTCATTGATCCTCAAGCCTATGAGGGCTGCTATAATTTCTCCAGCTTAATCACTCAGGAAATAGGCACAGAATGGCAGTAAGTGGAAAAGGCAGAATTTGAACCCAGAGTCTGAGTCCAGAATTAAATCTCTATGATATAGATGTAACCAACAAGTCATAGTCTTAAATAGAATATGAAAAAACATAGCTCCAAGTTGAACTCTAATTTCGTTTCTTTTTATTTAAACTGGCAGAGTTGAATTCAAGCACCACAAAATATGGCAGTACTTCTTTACCCAGGATTGAAGGAGATGTAAGGCATTCAAAGAACAATGTAACAACAGACATGACAAAATGAAAAATAAGTGGATTGTGACAGTGGAATACTCCATGTTTTAACAAAAAATAACAATCTGCTCCCTTCCCAAGAAAAACAATACAAAAAACCCCACACCTTTGTTGTTTAAGACCAAGCCTGCTTAGGAGTTTTAGGAGGTTTGCCAGCTATGGTTTTCTTTCATGTTGATATTCTGAAACATATCCCAGTTCCAAAAAAGATAAATGAATTGAGCTCAAGGTTCCTTCAGATCTCAACAGATGACTAACCAGATTTAATCATTGGCCTGGGGTGAACTAACATGCTAAAATTTTTTAAAAAGGCAAAGAGAATGACCAACGTCTAAAACTCTCACTCTCTGGAGTCATGTGTCACAGGAAACTTTAAATCCAGTACCTTAGAAAAAATGTTTGTAATACCATTTAAAGAAGGAATAATGATTGAACTGTTGGACTCTGGGGGAGGGAGGGAGGGAGAGGGTGGGATGAGATGGGAGAATGGCATTGGAACATGTATACTATCATGTAAGAAACGAATCGCCAGTCAATGTCCGATGCAGGATGCAGGATGCTTGGGACTGGTGCAAGGAGAGGACCCAGAGGGATGGTATGGGGTGGGAGATGGGAGGGGATTCGTGTTTGGGAACGCATGTACACTCGTGGTGAATTAATGTCAATGTTTGGCAAAACCAATACAGTAATGTAAAGTAAACCAAAGTAAAAATAAAAATTATAAAAAACAATAAAAAAAATGAATAAAATGAGGGTTGGTCTAAAAAAAAAAAAAGAAGGAATAATGGCTGAGAGACACATGATTTTTATTGGTGGTTTTCTGTAATATACTACAGGGCTCACATCAGTGACTCTGGCCTCCCTGAATATTAGTCCTTACTATGAATAATATTTTGACATTAAATCATGAATTGTGTTCGACAGAAAGCTACCACGATGAGGGTCCTGTTGCACTTGGCTTGCCGTGCATACCAAGCAACTTCAGTAGTGAATGACGAAACTTAGCCAAGAAGTGGAGAAAGAGCTGGGCCATCCAAGTCAAGCCAGAATGTTTCCCTGGCAGCATCAGTGAAATGTGTATATGAATCTGCAAAAATATCAGTTGATTCAAGCCTTCCCCCACTCAATATCTGAACTACCTGTGGAGCTTTGTGCTTCTTTATCGGTTTAGTCTGTGGTCCATTTTTCAATCTAAACTTCCTTTTCAATACTATTAAGAAGACAGCAAAGCTTGTAGACCACCAAAAAAAAAAAAAGGTGGTTCTGGAAGGAAAAGGCCTAGAAAAATGGTGGGGAGAGGAGTGGAGGGAATTCTTTGGAAAATATTGATGAAGATAATGCTGAGAGGGAGAGAGAGAAGTCAGAGGGATGAGGAAAATGAAAGACAGGTGAGAGAAGGCAGAAGCCTGCTTCAGATCCAGGGCCACAAAGCTGCTGCAATCCATCTGTGAGATCATCACGGTAAATGGCTGCATCATGGCACAGGGACTATGAAGGAGGGATGTGTTTTAGCTCCACCTTGGGTACCATACCAATGTTCACCTCGCCAATCACAGAACTAACATAGAAATGCTAAGACAATATGAAGCTTCTGAAACAGACCATCTGTGCCTCAATGGATACCTTTGCATGTTTTTCTATCTCATAAGCATACCATTACAAAAGATGTCAAACGACAAACACATCCTAATGACAAGGAAGAACAAATAGCCTTTCTTGGTCCTCAATGTCTTCCCCAAGCCTGTTTCATGTCCACTAACAGGACCCCGAATTTCTCCTGTTATTGTACAGGAGCTGAGTGAGTAGATTACCTATCAAGGACCCCATAAAAATGGTGACATAATAAAAAGCAATTAAAAAAAGACTGTCCCTCTCTTGTGCTTGCCTATAACAAATACTGTTCATTGGTTATATAATTTACTAAGTAAACAAAGAGAAAAATGAAGAAGCACAGGATAGGCATCGAGTGAGAAAAGGTTTACAAGAGGAAGGGACAAGGAAGGAAGAAAATATATAGATAGAGAAAGAGGGGAAAAGTGGAAAACCCACTGGCCATGATACAAATGAGGACAAAGAAGCTCAAAGACAAAGATATGTGAAAAGCTGATTCTGTTTCACGTTGTTTCAAGATAAAGCTGCTAAAGATTTCATATTGTGTTGATATTCTCAACTGAAAATTTGCATGGACATATGCCACCTTAGTATTTCCTGGGTGGAAGAATATTAGAGGCAGCATTTATCCTTGTCATGACTTAGGGGCATCTCCTCCCAGCTAATTACTCTCTGTCCTCCTTTTCTATTCTCTTTCCTTGTCTAGCCTCCAGATTTCTACCCCTAGCCGCCTGTGTCACCAAGGCAAGCATAGTAACTGCCTGGTTTGTCACTATCTGCCTAGGGGTCATCACAGAACCTGTCTACAGAAAGGCACTTAAACTTCAGTTGCATAAATTAATGTAACCTTCATTGTTATGGTGAATTCTTCTATAATAAACTAAGACTATATTAACAACTTTTTTTTTCTTGGATGCAAGGCATGCAGTGCCTTGACCAGACACTGGTCAAGTTCCCTGTCTTAGTTCCCTCACCAGGGATCAAACCTGCACCCCTTGCACTGGAAGCCTGGAGTCTTACCCACTGGACCACCAGGGAAGTTCCTGTTATCAACTTTTAAGTCTACATTTTTAAAGAGCTCTTTATAACAGAGCCACAAATTCTGATTGTCCAGAAATGAGCTTTAATTCCAAGTCCCATATTCAACTTGTCCAAGAGAGAAAGTCATTTTTCTCTCATGTTGGCACTCTTTAAATATTACTTAATTTCCTTCTGTTTTCTCAGGCTAAAAATCTTATAGCCCTGTTTTATTTTTGCCTCATGTTTATGCCCTATTCAATTTCCAAACATACCAGTTGTATCTTTCCTCTGAAAGGTCTGGCCAATTTGTCTCTCCAATCTTACTGTTCTAATCCCATCAGCTCATTAGCAGTTTCAATTAACTCCTTTGCTAGATTTTACTGAAGAGAGTAATCTTGTCCTTTTGAACAGAATTACTTACATGGTAGGATTTAAATGCTTCCTATTTGTCCTTCCTTCCTGGTTCTATTCCTTTTTCTTTCTTTCCTGCCTTCTTTTTAAAAGTCATTCTATTTTCCCTCTTTACTATACATTTATTCTTTCACTGCTTAGCCTAGAGACCACAACACGAATCCTTGACAGTACTGGGATCACAAGACACTTTAACCTCATCTACTACCTATTCCTTTCATGTACTATTGTTGCCATGTAGTATTTAAAATTTTAATATATTTTGAACATCACAATACAGTATTTTAGACAGTCAAAATTCAGTTAGAATGACCTACGTATTTCCTCTTTCTTGGCCTCCGTATTCTTCCTTGCACTGCTGAGTTTCCACCTGAGAACATTTTTTTCCTTTTACCAGAAAAAAACTATTTTGTTTTTCTTTCAGTAGGGGTTTGCCTGTAATGATTTTTCTAAGTTTTGGTTTGTCGTTGCCTTTATATTTTACCTTCATTTCTTAAGGATATTTTCACTAAATATAGAATTCTAGGTGGATATTATTTTCTTTTAGCACTTCAAAGATTTCATTCCACTGTACTCTGTTTCCATTGAGAAATCAGCTAGAAGTTTTAGTGTTGCTCTCTTCAAAGTCACGTCCTCTGGCTACTTTAAAATTCTTTTTATCTTTAGGTCTCAGCCTATGTTTGTGTATGGCTTTCTCTGTATATATCTTGCCTGGGGATTCATAGTGCTTCTTGAATTGGTGGCATATTTTTCAACAGTTTTGAAAAATTTTCTCTCTCTCTCTCACTTTCCTTTTCTTCTGGGTCCCCAATTAAAAATATGTTGAACCTTCTTATCTTACTCTATATTTCTCCTAGATACTTTTCTACATTTTCTAAACCTTTGTGTGTCTGTGCCTCAGCTGTGTCTAATATGATGTAAAACTCATCAATGGAGTTTAATACCATTATAAAATTTCTATCCTTAAATTTCTAATTGTTTGCTAAGATTATCAATCTTCTCCATGAATTTCTTGAACATGCAGATCATGGTTAAAGTCTGATAACTCTAATACTAAGATTTCCTATGGGTCTGTTTGCAATGTCAGTTGTTTCTTTTGGTTTTCAGTCATTCTTGTTTTGAATGCCTGCTATTTTTTAAATAGAAAATTAGAAATTGTACAAGAAAAAGGAACGAATAAATAAGCACATCACAAAAAGTCTTCCTGGTAAAACATTTACTGAAATCCTTCACTATAAGTATAACTTCAACTAACCTAGTTGCATTATTTTAATATGACAACTTGAAGTCCAAAGCTGCATTTCTACAATTCAAAGTTTAGAGTTTAACAAGAACTTTTTGGTTTCTGTGAGTAGGCCCTTCCTTTCATGAGGGGGAAAACAAAAAGTAAAACCCTAACTAGTATAAAAAGTTGGCTAACATTTGTCTGTGAAAGAATATTCTCCTGGTCACTAAAACTGTAATATCCTCCTTATATTCAAAATGAGCTGCTCATGAGAATGAGAAGAAAATAAAGATTCAAAAGAGGTACTTTGTTTAATAGGACCTTTGGCTGCAATTCTTTCACCTTTTCTTTGCATCTTTAGTTTTCTATCACAAGTACAGAAGACATACTAAATGCTTTCTTATAACACTGTAACATTAAACACCTTACTTTTTTATAAAGATTCTTTCCAAAGGATTCACGCTACTCTTACAAAACACTTTTTAAGCACATTTTCTGCCTGAACATCACTTTGTCCAATCTATACTAAAGTTAACTGCAAAGTAAAAATTGCTCACTCCATAAATCATTCCATCTCTGACAACTTCTGTCTCCACTCCCCAACCCACAACCTGTTACTTTATTGACCAAAAAATGGTGCTTTTCTATTTGTGACAGAACGATGCCTTTTAGTGATTGTATATTTAGAACAAAATCTTCCTTTTAGTAAGTGAGAGTGTCATTCAGTGCTCAATTATCATATGCTGCTAAGAGTGAGACTAAAATATACATGGTCATTTCCACTGAATAAAGCGTGATATCTAATGGTGGTATGTTTGAGATTCAGCCTTTCCACCCTGTGGACATAGCCACGTTTATAGCAGAAGGGGCTAAAATGATGAGATTTTTGTTTTCATAAGCTCAGTAGAGTCGATTCAAATGCCTATATGGGAAGAACAAGTATACAAGTACTTTACAGAGAGGTAGACATGGGACTGGGAACATGTGTAATCTTGAGTTTTGAGGGGAGGAGGAGGTAAAATCTCTTTTAGGTGTCAGAAACAGCAGGGATCATGAAAAGTTCTAGCCATACTGATTCATTTATCTAATATAAATTATCAGGAAGGGGAGAGCAAAAGAAAGAGTTAATTCAACATGGGAATAACTATCTGAAATTGGTAAATATATAACAACCCATTTCTTAGAAGACGCTTTGAGATTATAGGAAACATGACTACATGCTTTTTGAGCCAGATGTTTTAGCATGACCACATCTGCAAGTAGATGCCTTACATTTGACATCCACGCACAACAGCTTACCTACAGCATTGTAGAGAGGTTCTCCAGTTAACTTGTCCCAGACTACAGTGGTTTCCCTCTGGTTACTGACACCAATAGCTTTCAAGAGAAAATTAAACAGAAAAGAATTAAAAAAAAACAACAACAAGGAAAAAATCTGAGGATAGTTCTCTTTTTTTTATATAGGCACAAGTAAACATAACAATGTGGGGGGAAAAAAACATTTGGAACATTAGTAGTGGTATTGAGTTGATTTTCTTCAAATGGCCCCAGGAAAAACAAACCTCCAAATCAAGCTTCTTTTTCTTTCCTACAGACTCCTTCCTTCTTTACTATCAGCACACCATGACATAGACCCAGATCAATAGCAAAAAGAAAGACTCCCAGGTTGGCTTATAAAAAGGGAATGCAATAACTTCCCCAGTTTACAACACCCAATTTATTATGCTGAGGCGACCAACAATAACCTCATTGATTTATTTACTAACTGCTACAAGAAATTTCCCTCTGTGTGCACACACACATCTGCATTTTAAAAAAAACAGCCAGCAATAGAATCCTTCATGCTGGGTAAACTCATATTATGTTTAGTTAGAAATTCAATTTTTTCATGTATTTTAATAATAGTTTATGAGACATAGAGTTTGAATCAGGCATAAGTACAATATGTGATGGCAATTACCTCATACTAACCTATATACAACTCAAGGGCTATAGTTACAGTAAGTTACTCTAAGTAAAATACCATTCCATACCATTTTATTCAGTTTAGCTTGATTCAGCTAAATTGGAGGTTCTCAGACTTGGCTGTACATTAGAATCAACTGCAGAGCTTTTATAGAATTCCAGTGCCCAGGGTCTGCAGCAAACATTTTCATTTAACTACCTGGGGTAGCATCGGAACATTGGTATATTTTTCTTAATACTCCCCACATGTATACAGTTGCATATGCTGGGCTAAAGGGCTCTTTCAGAATTTAACCTTAAAGGCAATATAATCAACCCATCTTATGCTCAAATCTCTGGAATTGCCTGTTACGAGACCATTCAGACACCTTCTAGTGAAAAGATACTGCCTTTCACAAGGCAAACCAATCTATGCCACACAGCTTTTCTATTTGAAAAAATCCTTTTCCTCGTCATTTCTGCCTGTCAATCTTTGCCACACTCTTTGGAGATACAAGAATAAGGTGACTGCTTCCACAGGTCAGCCTTTCACACTTGAAGCAGTTCTTCTGTCCCTCCAGGCTTCTCTTCCCTTGCCAAGGCTGAATAATCCAATTTCGATCCACTGCCCCCACCTCCATACGGCATACTTTAAAGTCCCTTCACCATCTCCCCTAGGAACATACAACTATCTGTCCAAATTACTCACACTGTACCCCAGAATAAACATACTAGTAATGTTCTGACCAACAGAGATCTGAAGGGGACCAGCAGCTCCCTTGTTTTAAATCATCTTCATCCAACGCAGAGTTACTCATTGTAACACCTTGCCTAGACGTACAAAGATGAATGAGATTCCATTAACAGGAAACTTAGAGGCACAGGGTGAAAGGAATAGATTTGGGGGTGATTTTTTTTTTTTACAAAAGGAAGAGAAAAGTGTTTGCAGGAATACAGGAAGAGAAAGAAGAATATGGGGGTAGGGGAGGAAGGGGTCTGGAAATGAATGGGACACTGTCCTGATTCTTACAGTAACAGAGGGGATGAGATTAATACCCAGGGAGGAGCTTCACTAGGGCAGAAGCTTATTTACTGCCCTTGTGGTGGAGGGAAGGGGGAAAGAGATACAAGACATTAAGAACAGGGACAGGAAGTTGAGGAATTTAGATGCCAGAACCTCAACTTTCTCTATGAAGTAGCATACAAGGCGATCTGCTAAAACGGGGATTGTGCAATTGGGCACTGTTCAATAGAGCTCAGGCTCCAAAGCCAGACTGCCTCTGCTTTCTAGCAGGGTAACCCTGGGTCTCAGTTTTATCTTCTGTAAAATGAACATCACCAGTAACTTCCACCTTGAAAGTGCAAGTGTTAGTCACTCAGTCTGCCTGACTCTTGCAACCCCATGGACTGTAGCCCTCCAGGCTCTTCTGTCCGTGAAACTTCCCAGGCAAGAATATTTGGAGTGAGTTGCCATTCTCTTCTCCACGGGACCTTCCTGACCCAGGGATCGAACCTGGGTCTCCTGCACTGCAGGTGGATTCTTTACCATCTGAGTCACCAGGCAAGCCTTACCAGGTTCCAAAAAGGGAAACCTGAATTGACGCCTATTAAAACAGTGCCTGAGAGGACACATGTATATCCATGGCCGGTTCATGTTGATATATGGCAGAAACCAGCACAATATTGTAAAGCAATTACCCTCCAATTAAAAATAAATAAATAAATAAACAAACAGTGCCTGGCACACAATAACTACTCCATACATGTTACTTATGGCTGCCGCTCAGTGTCATCATTGCTATGCAGACCGTGGAGTGTCAGTCGCAAGGAATGTGACCGAACGAAGTGGGACACTCAAAGGTAAAGGAACTCCCTAGCAGCACTGTGGGCACAGCAGAGGCTAGAAACCTCAGCAGGACCTTGGCAATGGTTGTTAAGGTGAACTTCACAATGAGGACTCATCAGGAATTCATGCTCTACTAAACTCTCCTACTCTTCCCCACTGCATTAATTAGCGGTTAACTAGTTGTCTGTTTCCTGAGTTGCAATCCTGGAGTTTCTATTCTATGCTCTTCAGGCTACCCTTCTTTATTGGCTCATTCCCTGGTGGCTCAGATGGTAAAGCATCTGCCTACAATGCGGGAGACCCGGGTTTGATCCCTGGGTCGGGAAGATCCCCTGGAGAAGGAAATGGCAACCCACTCCAGTACTCTTGCCTGGAAAATCCCATGGATGGAGGATCCTGGTAGGCTACAGTTCATTGAGTCGCAAAGAGTCAGACACGACTGAGCGACTTCACTTTCTACTTTCTTTCACCTGGTATTTAGAACATTATCTAGAACTCTTGCCATCTGAGTCATCAGTCACAGGTTCCACTCTGACTACTTCTTCTTTCCCCTCTCTCAATTTGGTTCCTTCGTGCCAAGCAAAAATGCTTTTATTGCAGACAAAGTCCAGAGAACCAG